>WPIO01000170.1:0-50000 GCA_009760855.2 Cristatella mucedo
TCGTCCTTGATGTGTTTATGGGTGCTGACACTGTGCATGCTGCCACTAACCACATTTGCATGCTGACCCTGTGCATGTCACCCCTAACCATGTTATTCATTTTGTTTGTTTATCAAGCATGATATTACTCACCATTCAATTGCATTTCCCTTGGAAGCAAATGTTAAGCGCATAGAAAGAGATTGAGATCTCTGAGGGCACTTTATCAAGAGCATTATTATTATTATTATTCTCATGCCCCAGCTGCTCGCACATGCTAAGGAGCCGGAAATGATAAGGGGCCGGACGAGGTCTGCTGTGTCCTGTGCTGCACCGCGAGGAGCGATGACGGCACGGGAATGCGTGGTGCTGACCGTGATGCGTCAAGCTCGCCGGCACCCAGCCGCAGCTCAAGTGAGGGAGTTCCTTTGTGGCTAAATTCCCAGGCACAGCAAAAGTTTAGCGACACAAGCCAGCCGGCTGCCACAGTGGTAGGAAGGCTGTTCAACCTGAGCTGAGTGTATGTAGCACACTAGGTAAGGTAGTTGCTTTCATGACCTAGGTCCTGAGGTCGTGGGTTCGATTATTTCGGTCGGCGATCCTTTATCGCCACTGCAAGCGGTGGTGATAGCCATCAGGCTCTTCTGTCGCTATAAAAAAAGAGGCTGTTTAAGCAGCTTATAGGATTATAGCTCGCACTCGGGATTCTTCCGGTTGGACCAAAGCTACACAATTCCATATTACATACCAAATAAAATGAGTTCGCATAGCTATCTGTTCCTGTCTCGAGCAACACGTTTAGTGAACAGGCTGTTGGCCGCTATGTATGTGTGACCAAATGTGCAGTCGCTAATGGCTTCTCGGCCTTCTGGGCTAAGATCGAGTGAGTTCTCTATTCCAATCAGTTTAAAGACTGATTGGTGGTCCACTGGATCACTAGATTTTTTAAGCAGTTTTTGATGTGTTGTTCAGCAGCAGGAGCTTGCTCGGCTGCTGCTAATGTTAGGCCTCGTCTTGCAGTCCTTCTGGGTTCTGCCCACTGCCTTCGTGGGAGTAATTCGGTCAGAGAAATAGCCATATCTCTGCACGACCTCGCTCCTAATGTCGTGACGGTCGAAGCGTTATCGGAGCAACAACGAGCAGTTCTTCATTCAGCCGACGCTGCACTCACACTTGATAAGAGACCATCGTGACGACACAATTCGAGCACCGACGAACGCACACAGATATAGATAAATGTGCTTTGATGGCGCCTGGGCGACACTTCGTTCCGGTTCGGTCGCACCAGTGACACTAGAGCTCCACCTCTCGCCAACCTGAGGTGGCTCCCAGCCAGGCAGCGAGCGCATCGACTTCAATGTTCTGTCACTCAATGTCACGTCCCTCCATCCTTCGGCTGCAGGCAACCTAACAAAGATCTATTTCCCTACCTAGTTATGCATCGTACCTCTCGCTTGTCTGAATCTGATCGTTTTGCTACTCGTCGAACGAACCTGAAATCCTTTGGAGACCGTGCCTTTAGCTGGTGTTCACCCAAAGCCTGGAATTCGAGCCACAGCGGTGTGCAACGGCGTCGTCGGCTCGGCGTCGCAAAGCGCCGGAGCAGAAAGCGCACATGTCCGCACGCGCCGCTGCCGCCGCCCGCCGAGAAGCTCGGCGTCGCCACCATGCGACAAACGCTCCCAGGCGATCCCCAAAAACCCTGAGTGGCGACGAACTCGAGCAGGCGATTGAGTTGAAACTACTCTCTAGCCGTCTGCTACACGGTAGGAATACCAGTGGGGAGTGCCGGTCGCGCCACACGCGATGCAGACGCCAGCCGGTCGAGATCGGCGAGCGAGCGAGAAGGGCGCGCTAGTTTAGGCTGTACGGGTCCCGTCGGCCGCGGCACAATGCCGCCGCCTTCTTCCTGCTAAATTTTCGTCAAAATCGCCGCCGGCTACTGAGGTTGAACGGGTGTGAGCGTTTAGAGCACGATTTGTAGAATCGGGGGCAAGCAGAGCCATGGCGTGGCAGTTGGAGAAATCTGCCCCCCCCCCGGTTGGTCTGTTTGATGTAGTAGATATTCGAGGCATTAGATGTATTCTATTAGAGGGCTATCGTAATGTAATGTAATGTAATGTATCTCCGTCTGTAACTCCGCAAAGATAAGGTGGGTATTTCGCAGGAGAGTTTTGTATAGCCACAGCCTAAGCAGCTTTCGGTAGGCATAAGTGGTAGTCCCACAATATTCGACCGAACTCCGATAGAAATAGATCGACGAGCTTGCGGTCGGTCCAACTAGGAATTCCGGCTAACAGCGAGTCGGCGGCACTAGTAGCAGCAAGCGCCGAGATGAAGAAATATACGCTGCCAGACTTTAGGCCGCACTAGGGTATAAATAGTGGCTGCAAGCTAATCGAGCGGAGGAAAAATAGAACCACGTCGGTCGGAAAGCACGATGCAATACGAGAAGCACCCTCGCACACCTACACCTACACTCGGGCTTTCGGAATTCGCACACATGCTTGCTTTTAAGCAAACCGTCGTCCTTCAGCTTTCCGTGCGAAATTGGAGGCTCAGAAAAAACGAGTCGCCGCCGCCAAGCTCACTGTACCCTCGTCGGACACAGGTTGGACACAGGCCGGGGAGAACGAGACAAACAGCAGCAGCGGCGGCGGTGCAGGGACCACGGCGGACGAGCGCATCCTACGACAGCAGCGGTAAAACCGCATCCTACGACAGGAGCGGTAAAACCGAACCAATCGGCGCAGCAGAATGAAACTGGCCACGAATAATTTGAGTGATAGATCTAAGTGATATGGCCTCTTAATCTTTGCAGAGCAGCCGACATTACGCGCTTCAGCTTCAGCTTGTTCATCATGTCCAGCCATCTCGCCCGATCTTGATCTTTGACCATGATCTGCCAAAACTTCATTCTGCGATTAGTTACAAGACCAAAACCGTTTTTAAACGCGCTTTTAAACGATTAATGTTACTAGCGCTGTGTGGACTGTTAATTGTTTCGGTGGGCTCACTTCGCTGAGTCATGGTAGAATTTACTCGTCTATTGCGCTCGGTCACTCCCGAAAGTACTGGTCGCCATCTTGCCTCGTGACGGAAGTGCCTCGTAGCGGAAAGACGGACGGAACTTCTCGCTTTAAGTAGTAGGGATGTTTTAAAACCTTTTCAGTAACCTGCTCTTTTCAATACCCTTGTGTATATTCTCTGGCCCAATAATTGCTAAATGCAACGCACAGGTTCCAGCTTGATCGACCGCTCTGATACAGAAGATAATTTCGGAGTTCTTAACCGGTAAAATATTCCATTCGCGTGCAGTGAGTGCTTTGATTCGTTTGCCTGGCAATTTTTGGTTTGATAATAAAAGGATCTGCGAAATTAAAGACTGAAAATAGATGGCAAATAAAGAACTTCATAGTTGTTCTTTTACAACTCAGAGCCATCTTATCACATAGGCTTGCTTGTTTGGTCCTCAGCTGAAAGATGACCTCGGCTTACACCAATTCGATTAATGTAATATTTATTTTTGCCTGTATTGCAAGCAACCCGAGTAGAAAGAATTCTCTAATAGTGATTTATTTAACGCAATGCTTTCTGATTTATTTTACTAGATCCAAAACGTTGAGCTCAAAGGGAGAGCCAAAAGATGACACCCGCACAATGTGTCTGCATAATCTGCTAATTATCGTGAGATCAAAGGTAGAAGCGTAGAGACGAACGGTCTCTACGCTTTACTCAAACGGCTGTTTCGCATGAAAACAAGATCGTCTACGCATTTTACCAAGCAAATCAAAGAGCGACCTGTCTGTTCATCAGGGGAATTGGCGTGAATGGGTCCTAAGCAAATCTGACCTTGACCTTAGCTTTGACCAAAGGCAGGGATCGCATCCTACAGAGCATGTTTGGCATGATCAGCTTGCAAAGTAACTCGGGAAATTATTCAAGAGCATCGTCATGATTATCTGCGGTATGCGACCGAGTTCTTCACGCTAAAGATTGACCTTTGACCGTGCCAATGCCGCTAAAGCTGACCTCCGATTTTTAAGACGCTTGCAATTCAAATGAAGTTCGGCCTGGGGAGGTGTGCGCCTAAGGACCAATGCGGCTGCTTTGGCTGGCCATGGACCTCGCCACCATTCGGTGACCTTGCCCGTCTTCAATAACAGCGGGCAAGCAGCTTTGCCGTGACGTCATCTAGGCAGGGTTCTTTCCTTGCAAAGCTTGCAACGGTGACCATTTTTAGTCTCTCTTCATATTGTGCAAATTGTACACTCGATAAGCCTTCTCTTTGTAGCGCGAAACTTGCGAATTGCCATTTTAGAAGTGAACGCTCTCACGGTTCATATACAGGCCTATCGGCTCACTGTCGCCTCCGCTGCCTGCCTTTTAGCGGTGCTCTAACAGCCCGCTATGCTTTTTTCCTTTCTGCTTTATGCTATGCGACTCGTGTGCAAAATTATTAGTCACTACTTTATTTGCTTGTTTCACTTTAAAATATTCCCGGTCAGTGGAAAATTTCTTCGAGAGGCCGTTAGATGACACCACCTTTCTGCGTTTGTGGGATGAGCACGTTTTCAATTACTCAACGCCTTTGTAATTATATTTGATTCTGAGGCGTACAATATACAGTTAAATGACTGTCAAGGGCATGACAGTGGTCAAATTGGCGTCGCTGAGCTGTTGCGGCCCCGGACGGAAGCCTAATAGACCGACGAGTCGTCTCAACGAGCTTGTAATTCTGGGCAATTCAGTTACACGCTCGGTTCTCGTAATGACGTAACGATGAGTCACGGCCGGTTCACGAATCATGACCTCTGTAATATTGGGGGGGGGGTGGTAAGGTCAGCAATGCGCTGAACGATGAATATGCTCATGGCAGCGAGAGATGCCGATAGTGTCCGTTATAAGCTGTTGTTTAAGTATTCAAGGTAAGTATGGCTTTGGCTTGGTAGCCAAAGCTGTCGAGAACTTTTTAGGTATATTGTAGAATACGAGATGGCTGGCGCTCGGTGCTCATAAGCAAGAAGATGGCATTCAGCTAGCACATACACACACGCACACACAAACACACACACACACACACACACGCACATACACACACACACACACACTCACGCACGCACACGCACGTGCAATTTTTATTTTTTTTTGCCTGAAAAGTAAATTGAAATCCTTGAAAATTAGGTGGAAATTGAACTTCGCCCATCTCACTGGAGACATTGAGGCAAGGATATTCAGCAGGTTTTGTTTGATGACGTTGTTTGCTAGTGTATGCGCCCTTACTTTCGTCCTGTGGCATACCCGCCGTAGCTAAGACTTCGCAGGCTCAGCTAACCCGCAGTATTAGGTAAGTGGAATTGAAATACGATGCGTAGAACATAACTACACCAAGAGCAGACCGGAAGTATCAAACGAGCTTAACAGTTCGAGGGCACAATCTGTATTAATTGGCAATACATGATCGTCCTAAGCAGGACTGGAACTCACGACCTGGTTTATGAGGTGCTAGCACCTTACCAAAGGCTCAAGACTAAGTCATAGGCAGTCCTATCAAGCTCAACGTTTGCTATAAGCCCCACAGTATCTGGGCGTGAGCTATCGGTTTAGTCAGCTCAGCCAGGTCTAGCGGACGATTGTCTAGCGTCGTGTCGTAGCATTACAACGAGCTGTTTGGCCCAGTGGTTAAAATGCTCGAAGCCCCCCCCACCCCATTGGCATATGTGCAGCACCTGAATACAGATTAGGTTCTCGTAGGGTGCTTTGCAAATAAATAATATTTAGAGATAGGCTGGACAAAGGATTGAGCAGAAAGAGAGAGTTTGGTCTCGAACGAAGGATTCGACCTGCGTACGAAATCCGAGGAGAAACACTTACCAAAATAGTCGGGGTTAGGTCTTCCCTTCCTGAACGCGGTCACAGATTTTCTCCCATCATGGTGGAGCTTATACGCTATGCTATCGACCCTTTCGATTCAGCGTGTCGTCTACACTTAGGAAAACCCTGCAGCAGCGCAATATATGTATATATATATGTGTGTGTGTGTGCGTGCGCGTGTGTGTGTGTGTGCGTGCGTGTGTGTGTACGCATGCACTGGGGCTGCTCTCAGGCTAGCCGAAATACCAGCCCTTGCCTTAGTGGGTTCGACTAAGGCACCTAGTACAGGCCCGGCTCCTGGTCCACCGAGCTCTGGTTAGCAGCCTTGTGCAGTCGATGCGGTAATGAGACGGACCGACGAACGTGCTTGCCAGAGTGGGCTCGACTAGGACACCGGGTTCAGACCCGCTAAAGTTAGAATGGAGCCTGGCGCAGACGATGCGGTCAGGATGTTCGCCGACTAATGTGCTTAAGTAGAAATAGCAGCTATGAGCGAGGTCAGGAGTTTAGAGGAGAGAGAACATAGCGGGACGACTGACAGAGCTCGGGGCTGCTGCTTCCGTAGTCAAGGCGAGACTATGGAAGCTTTGAGAGCACGATAATGCGAACCTACGGCGACGAACAGCTAAGTGCAACTTTGACTTCGCAGTTGTGTTCTGCCGGCTACTCAGTTAGCTGCTCGTATCTTGGGGTGCTGTAGCGGTCCGCCTTCGGAGTCGGGACTATCGCTAGCGACGCGGCGATAGGTTACTCGGGCTTCAGGAGTTCGCGCAGTTAACTTCGTCGGTCCGGTACGCGCTTCGGAAAGCGCTTGCATCGGCGCATAACCACTACTAACAGGCTCACAATAAACTCTCGCTTTCGGCTCCTAGTTGTGGCCGCACTGCAGCGCTGCATTGCACAGTCTACCGGTAGGAAAGCGTGGAACGAGCCGTCCCCGCGCGGTTACACGTATGTAAGTATATATATGTATGTACGCATGTGCATACGTACATATATATATATATATATACATATATATATATATCCTGGATGTCGGAAAACTTGCTGAAATAAATGACGATAAAACCGAACTGCTGCTCATAGGACACCCTAAGCGTGTGGCTGGATTAAAAGGCTTTGCTGTTCTACTAGGTGATGCTATTGTGCGACCTTCACCACGTGCTCGTAATCTAGGTGTCATGTTCGACAGCTGCCTCAATTTCAAAAGCTTCATTCAGAAGACTGCCTCTACAGCTAGCCATCACATCCGATCCCTATCCAAGATTAGAAGCTGTCTCCACAGTGGCTTGTAAAAAATTTAACTAGCTCTTTAGTTCTGTCTCGGCTTGATTATTGTAATTCCCTTTTGGCTGGGCTGCCAAAGAAAGCTATTATGCTACTACAGCGGACTATGAATATCGCTGCAAGGCTGATCTTCAAGTCCCAGCGGTTTGAGCACGTGTCACCTCTGCTGAAAGAGCTAGGATGGTTGCCGGTTGAGCAAAGGATACAGAGCAAAGTTCTTACGCTGACCCACAAGGCCCGTCACGGCTTGGCTCCTTCGTACCTTGCTGAACTGCTGCATCAGTTTCAGCCTGTTCGCGCCCTCAGGTCCTGTGTAGACAATAAATTAGCTGTCCCTTTCCTCCGCTTATAGACAGTTGGCGACACAAGCTTTAGCTCTGCGGGTCCGAGACTGTGGAACTCGCTTCCGAAATTCTTACGCAACGACAACTACTCTCCAACTGCCGACTATGGCACATCTTTTTCAGCGGTCCTGAACTGCTATTTCTATGCTACTCACTACCTCAACTGCTCTCCTGACTCTGCTATGCTTCGCACTTTCTCTTTGTTGCGTGAGACGAAGTATGTTGGCTACCGAATGCGTACCGAAAGCCGCTTAGGCTGTGAGTTCGCTATACAAAACTCTCCTGCGTAACACCCACATGGTCTTTATGACTTTGTGGAGTTACTGACGGAGATACATTACATTACACACACACACACACACACACACACACACACACACACACACACACACACACACACATATATATATATATATTTATTTATTTACTTGTACATGCGTGAGCTTGCGTGTGCGTGTGCGCGCATCGTACGCATGAATTCTAGCTTGGATCTTATTGATCTGTAGCGCCCTGCTGGCTTTGGCTGAATTTTAGGGCGAACAAGAGCTGTTCGGCGGCGGGCTAGAGCCCCTTTGTCCTGGAGCAGTGAGCCAGAGAGGAGCGTCAGTTCGGTTAGAGAGGAAGCGCTTAGGAGCAGGCCAGGAAGCTCTGAGACGAGCGGCGGCGATTCGGCCTTTAGAATTGGTCCGATACTCGCGGAAGCTGCTGATAGATGTTGGCTGGCCTGTCAACCCCCGCCTTCCCTCTTTCCAAGAAAGAATCTTCTGGAACCCATTCACCATTCAAGCTGGACGGAGGTGCCCTTCCAGTGGCCTGGGGACGGTAGTAATTCCTTTCTGTAATGGGCCAAGGTGTCCGGGGCCCAATACCACTAAGCTCTTGCCCATTGTTTCAGCTAGGTATTTAAGAGTCGAGCGACGCTCGCTCTTGGTCTTTTGTTCGGCTTCTCCGTCTTCCCTTCGACGCCGTCGGACTCGTTTCTCTGAAAGCGAGGGAGGAGGGCGGGCTGTTCGCCGGCGATTGACGGAACAGGACGAGACAGCGCTAGGAGGATTCGGTGGACTCCACCGAATACGGTCGTATCGCGCCCGAGCTGGCATTTTGTGTTTCTTTAGTGTTTTGTGTGTGCGCGCTAGCACGGGGTCTCGGCATAGGGATTTGCCGGCGCGAGCTAGGCGTAGTTGGCGTGTGTGGAGTATTCCTGCCGCACTGGTGGAAACCGAGTTCTAGTTCTCCGGGTAGGGTTTAGACTCCGGTTCGCGCTTCAGTGTGGAGGAGTATTCCCTCCGCAAGAGTGTGCAAGTTGGCGTGGTTGGGGTATTCCCTCGGCACAGGTGGGAACGGATTCCTAGTTCACCGGTTAGGGTTTAGGGTCCGGGTCGCGCTTAGTGTGGAGGAGTATTCCCTCCGCAAGAGTGTTGGTGCAGTTGAGAGCGTGCGAGGAGTGTGGAGATAAAGCTGAACTAGACGCGCAGCGACTTTGTGCGCTTGCGAATAAAGTTCAGTAAAATCCCCAATCTGTGTGTCTCGCTTTCCAATTCACGCCGCGGACTCGCGACCCCCTTTAGTAACGGTAAGCAGGTCAGAGCCAGAAACGCTCGTTTCGTGGCGGCCAGCTTATTGCGCGTAGGCGCGCACCGAACGGCATTAGGCGATAGGCTACGCCGCTAGGTAAGCGGCAGGTCAAGCTTACCCCGCCGAGCCTTCGGCGTTACAGATCGATGTGGCCTGTAGCAAACTAACGGAATGTCGGAGCTGCCATCCAGCCGTTGCCCCACTCAGCGTGCATCTGTCTATGCAGGCCGCTTGACATTGCCTCGGTTCTATACAGGAATAGCCCGCGCGCCGAGCGAACGCGGGCAGCCATTTGAGAATCCGCTCGGCGGTCGGGCGCCCCCAGCGCCCGCGGCTCCGATGCGGCGCACGACCGCCGAGGTGCGCGACCGCCAAGCGGCGACGCCTTCGACGGATGAGTTGGAGGGAAGGCCGCCGCGTTAAACCTCGGGGGAGGGGCGACAGCACGCCGCGCCCTACGGCGGCGGCTCACGCACCGGCGCGTCCTCCTCGGGCCGCGATGCAGCGCTGCATCGCGGCCCGAGGCCGACGCGCCGACGAGCAGCGGCAGCGGCCTCGAAGCGCGGCTAACGAGCAGCAGATGCTGCCTCGATACTCACCAGGTATGCGCCGACGGCAGCGGCTGCGCGACGCGGCCCAAAGAAAGACCGCCCATTAAAGTCGACGTAATGAGTCCTTAACGACGTCCTTACGCAGAACGACATGCTTCAAAGACGCACTCAGGCTGAATGTTCGCAGCGCCATCCGAAGCGCGCAACTCGCTCGTAGCAGCCGTAGAGTACAACTCGCTCGTTCAGCTCAAAGTACAACTGACCGACTAGTTAAATGAGTTTTTTCTCTTTTCGCGTCGCCCCTAACTGCGTAGATTATGGCATAACCAGTTCCTAGTCGCGATAATTCGGGAACCGCGAATACTGTGTAGGCATTCACAGTCTGGCCGCCGTAGCACGGCGACGTTTCGATAGCGTTTGCGAACACAAGTCGAGGTTGCGTCATTCGGACGGACGAGGGGGGCGGCGCGAGCGCTTAGCTGCAGACAAGGGCAGTTATCCCCGCTGCGACGGCGCCGAAGTAACGTTCACGCCCTCCAACGGTATTCACGTTCAAAAAAATTCAACGCTTGCATGCAAAAAAGTGCTAGCCAAAATGTTTGAATTAATTAATGAAAACAGTGCACCTCTTAACTGACATCTCTTGCTTATGGAGCGCCCTTGTAACGTCACCGGCCTCGGCCTACCTTGGGCAGTTGCTGTTGGACGGCCGGTGTCCGGCGTATTGGCGGCTTGTAGCTGCCTCGTTGAGGATTAGCGCTAGGCCGTCGGTAAGCGGAATTTTAATGCGTCGCAGCTGCCGATCGCCGATGTCGGCTAACGGTTCGTTGGGCTAGTTGCTTCGCGCTGGCGTGGAGAGCCGCCGACGTAGCGCAGGGCGGTTCGTGCTGCCCTGGCGCCGCCTGTCGCCGTGCCGCCCTCCCCAGCGTCGCCGGCGTGACCCATTTCCTGCCGTTCGCCGGCCGCTCTCGTAAACCGCAGTCTCGCCAGTCGGCGGCAGCCGAAACCCCGACGGCGCTCGAACTGCGATACCGCCTGTCACCTGCGCGCCGCCCGCGTTGCGTCGTCGCGTCGCGCCCGGCGGCACGCTGCGGCAGTCGCTGGCGCCCGACAGATGCCGGCTGTCTCTTGTCGCCTCGGGTGGTGGGCCGTCGCTGCCGGCCGCTGAGCGCCGTCGATCTGTCGCCGCGCCGGCGCTTCGTTTTTCCTCCATTTGTTCGAAGGACTCGGCGCCCGCGATCGAGTGCCGAAGCGACCTGTTTGAATGTGGGCAAACCCACTCCTCCAAACCTCCAGCACCGCCCCCCCCCCCCCCCCCCCGCGGCCCCGTCAGTCTGTCCGTAAGGTAACTGCGCTGCTGCTGTGCGACCCTCGTCGACCGTAGACCACGAGCCCCATCAGCCCTTCACTGTGCAAGTACTAGCCCTAGTAACCTCGCACAGCGACCACTGCCGCCGCCGCGTCAATGAGCAGCTACATTTACTCTCTTTCTTTCTCTCTCTCTGTCTGTCTCTGTCTGTCTCTGTCTGTCTCTCTCTGTCTCTCTCTCTCTGTCTCTCTCTGTCTCTCTCTCTCTCTCTCTCTCTCTGTCTCTCTCTCTCTCTCTCTCTCTCTCTCTCTCTCTCTCTCTCTCTCTCTCTCTGTCTCTCTCTCTCTCTCTCTCTCTCTCTCTCTCTCTCTCTCTCTCTCTTTCTCTCTCTCTCTCTCTCTCTCTCTTCTTTCCCTCTGTGTCTGTCTCAAAATGTTCTGTGTGCCGCGAGTGCCCGGTGTCGATGCAGCCACCGGCATAGCTGTCCCGAGGTGCACCACTGCTGCTCTGCTTGCCTAGGAGCAATCACATCGGTTTCAAGCAGTCACGTCTGGACCTCGAACTTGGCCAGCAAAAGCCGCCCGGTTTTGTCGTAGTTGCATTGCAAAGCTTCGGTACGGGCACAATGAGTCGCTCATCTTCTCGGTGTCCTTTCTGGGCCGGGGTGGTTGTTAGAATAAATAAATAAACTTTAGCTGACTTAACAGCCTCATCTTGTATAGTGGCAGAGGAGCCTTATTGGCTATCACCACTGCTTGCAGTAGGCAATAAATTATCGCCCACTGCAGGATTCGAACACACGACATCAGTGCTGTAGAGGGAGCACCTTACCTCCTGGATTATCACGACCTGAAGGCTAGTAGAACGATGTTTCAGGCCTACCAGCCAAGGAGTGTTGCCGATCGTGCATAACAGTGACCTTTACGTAGATGGGAGGCCACTTTGGTTATACCACTTGATGCCGGCTGCAACTCTCCACAAGAATCGTGTTGCATGCCGTCCCAGCCCATCTGCTGTGCAGTTCAGCAGGTCCAACTAAAAAGGATCTGCGCGTACTGTGCCGGGCTGGTTTAGCCCTGCACGTGTTTTGTAGTCGTCGAAATGCCAGCCGAAATACAAGCCAGCGTAGTCTTTTGGGCCTTAGAGAAGGCGAAGAAAGTAGGCACACTTTATTATTCGAAGAATCTTGAACCAAGTCGGATGAACCCCCACCGACACCTGAATGTGCCACCTTGTTTGTTTCGTTGCCGCACACCCGGCCTCTCGGCCCTTTCGGCCTAGATGGGCAAGAAATTGGTCAGCTCATCAGGTGTGACATCGTGTGCCACGCAGCCACGTCGGTGATGGCCGCTGTTCTGCTTAAGGCTGCTGCTGCTGCTGCTGGCAGGGTTCTATCGGGGTGGCTTCGCTGGTGCCCTTCTTTTTATGATCGGCTTTGCAAGAGGACGGCATCGAATAATGAGATAAAGCTTGCGTGAGGGCTGTAGTGACAGACCGACTGTGGCTGCTGTGTCAGTCTGAAGGGGACCACGAGTCCAGCTTGATGGACAAGAAAGGCGGGATTGATTAGCAGAGCAGTGTATTTCAGCAGCAGCAGACGGAAGAGCATTCCGGTGGCCAGCGAGCATTCCGGTGGCCAGCGAGCTCTGGCCCGACTCCTTGCTGATCTTGTATCCAATGGCCAAGCTTGAGTGCCCGGCAGAGTTGCATAAAACATGCAATGTCGCAGGCCCAAGCTCCCTGCCTCCAGCAACCCCGGCCCCCTCGCCCCCCTGGTAGCGCAGTGCTGCAGGCTGCGTGCCCTGCAAGCTCCTGAGCTTGTCGAATGGCTTATCAACTCGCTCTACAAGCTCGTGATGCTCTGGGCACAGACTGTCGGCAGCGGCGGCGGCACTGTGAAGTTCGTGCAGATTGCAGCAGTGAGGACGCAGCAGCAGCAGCACGGCTGTCGAGGATACCGTGGCTTCTCGAACGTTGCCGTCTTTTCTCGCTGCTCTCGTAACGCCCTCGTCGTCGTCGCTAACGGCTCCCTCCAGCCGTTTCACTGCCTGCCTGTGTACCGGCCGAGCCTGCCTGCCTGCCTGCCTGCCTGCCTGCCTGCCTGCTTGCTTGCTTGCCTGCCGCTCTGCTCAAGGGCTCGAGCACCTGCTCCAGTGCTTCAGTGCCCCTGCCCTCGTGCCAGCGTCGTGCATCGAACGCCTAGCAGCAGCCAGCATGCCTGCACGTGCTGACTTTGCAGATCGCTGCCAACCACAGACTGCTGACCATGCCCATTTCGGAGGATTCGAGTCACGGTGAGCAAGAGTACAACCAGCTCGGCCATCTTTGGCTGCTTCGCTGGCTGTGGCTTGGCCAACTGGCTGGCAGCCGTGCGTGGCTGGGCAGCTCCAAACCTCCTGCTCCGGCTTTCTGACCTTTTTCTGGCCTGAAACCGCTACCCGTGACCTCGCGAGTCTGTAATGTCCCTTCAACACCACACTTACACAAGCACGCGCGCGCACGCACGCACCTGCAGACGTCTGACACTGGCGTTTGCCAAGCTTGTATTGCCATCTGGATAGATCTTGGCGAGCGCACTGTTAATCAAAGCACAAGTCGTGAGTGTATGCAGCCGGCAGGTGGTGCTGCTCGTACTGCTCAGGCCTCTGCCTTAAGGAGTAAGCCGCACGTAGGCAGAAGCTGCTATTCTGCTACTACCCTGCCGTTGCTCCTATTCTGCTGCTACTTAATTGTCAGTGGCTGAGGTAGAAGGGTGGCAGGCTGCCGGTCTAGCTGCCCAGCAGCACCTTAACTCCACTCCCTCCTTTTTGGTACAGCAGTGTGCCTGCCCTGCTTAGCCAGGCCCTGCCATAGAGAGGTCAGGGGTCGCTGTGGCACCGTGAGCTGTCTTTATAAGTGCTGTCTCGGCAGCCCGGGTTTCCGGAGAGGGTTGAGTGGCTCTGGGTGTGTCACTCGCCGGCCCGGCAGTGCTGCACTAGCTCGCTGGCATTCGCGGGAGCAGCAGAGCTGCTGCCGAGGGATAACCGTGTGTACGAATGCTGCTGTTTGGCAAAAAAGACAGTCGATATAGCCAGAGAGAGCCTGTCCAGTTTCAGCCCCTGCCGTCTCTCGGTTGCCGTGGTCACTGGTAGCTCTGGTGACTGGCTTTCGTGTGGTGAACGCGGTGAGTGTGATCAAGGTGCACACTGTGCAGCTCAAATCCGCTCGATTTCACCTATTATTCGACACCGTGTTTTCCACCCATATTGCTACGCAGGTTTGCTGGATAGGGCAGCCAGCCACCTGCTTCGGGCAGTGAGCCAATGGAGCCGTCTACATACTAGGATAAAGTTAGGTCAGCTGATTCCACAACTTGATTTGCCTAGCGGCGGAAGACCCATTGCATCTGTCACTCCCGAAGGTACCGAAGTAGGTACTGAAGAATTCCTTGCTGCAGGGCTCAAACCCACGAACGAAAGTCTTGAGGTGCAAGTACCTTAGCAGCCTGTGTTTATTTTCCTTACGAACCTTCTCCATTGTTGCTTGACATCCGTGATGTTATCAGGTTTTTCCTTTGCTAATTATCGTTCGTCCTTCATAAACATTACGAGTTTCACGAGAGAAAATATCATTTGTACCTGCTGAGAGCATAGTGGGTTTTCTGAGTCACCGTGTTTATTATTCCTCTCTCTCTCTCTCTCTCTCTCTCTCTCTCTCTCTCTCTCTCTCTCTCTCTCTCTCTCTCTCTCTCTCTCTCTCTCTCTCTCTCTCTCTCTCTCTCTCTCTCTCTCTCTCTCTCTCTCTCTCTCTCTCTCTCTCTCTCTGGTAGCAATCAAAAATGCTTTAAAGGCAGTTTTTTCAACTTGATGGGTTTCATAATTTTGCTTCTTCATCGTTTGTAAAGCTACTGACAAATTGATAAAGGCTGCTTGCATGTACATTAGGTCATCTTATTTCAAAATGAGCTTACCAAGACTGAGCTTTGCGAATTATTTAGTGTCATCTATTCGTACGTATCACTCGCGCAACAATTAGAAAGTTGCTGGAGATTTTTCTTCTCAGCTGTTATTAGGAAGCCCTTGGAAGATGAATGCCCCGGTCCATTGATCTGATGACTTTGCTACAAGAACCGCTACTTGAGCATAGTTCTGTATAACATGTCATACCTCTGTCTGTGTCTGTCTGTGTCTGTGTGCGCGTGTGTGTCTGTGTGTGTGTGTCTGTGTGTGTGTGTGTGTGTCTGTGTGTGTGTGTGTGTGTGTGTGTGTGTGTGTGTGTGTGTGTGTGTGTGTGTGTGTGTGTGCGTCTGTGTGCGTCTGTGTGTGTGTGTGTCTGTGTGTGCGTGTGTCTGTGTGTGCGTGTGTATGTATGTACGTATGTATGTATGTATGTATGTGTGTGTGTGTGTGTGTGTGTGTGTGTGTGTGTGTGTGTGTGTGTGTGTGTGTGTGTGTGTGTGTGTGTGTGTGTGTGCGCGTGTGTGTGTGTGTGCGCGTGTGTGTGTCTGTGTGTCTGTGTGTGTGTGTGTGTGTGTGTGTGTGTGTGTGTGTGTGTGTGTGTGTGTGTGTGTGTGTGTCTGTCTGTGTCTGTCTGTGTGTGTGTCTGTGTCTGTCTGTGTGTGTCTGTGTGTGTGTCTGTGTCTGTCTGTGTCTGTCTGTGTGTGTCTGTGTGTGTGTGTGTGTGTGTGTCTGTGTGTGTGTGTGTGTGTGTGTGTGTGTGTGTGTGTGTGTGTGTGTGTGTGTGTGTCTGTGTGTGTGTGTGTGTCTGTGTGTGTGTGTGTGTGTGTGTGTGTGTGTGTGTGTGTGTGTGTGTGTGTGTGTGTGTGTGTTACTCTAGCAATATGCTGCTGTCACTGTTGTGTTTGTGTATCAGAACAGCAGGGCTTGCCACCTGTATGCCATCCTTCATTCTATGGCTCCAGCCTATCTGTCAGATATACTACCCCATCAGGCCAAGCATCCTACCACCTGCTTTTTGGAATCCAACAGTCTAGAAGTACCTCGTACAAACCTTAAATCCTTTGGAGACCGTGCATTTAGTTCATATGCTCCCAAAGCCTGGAACTGCCTCCCGACCTGCGTCAGAACATTCCCTGACCTGACCACATTTAAAAGGAACCTAAAAACACACCTATTTAGGACAGCATTTAGTGGGTCCCTGTAATTCGTCCTTGATGTGCTTATGCGTGCTGACATTGTGCATGCTGCCACTAACCACATTTGCATGCTGACCCTGTGCATGTCACCCCTAACCATATTATTCATTTTGTTTGTTTTTCAAGCATGATTTTACTTACCATTCAATTGCATTTCACTTTGCAGCAAATGTAAAGCGCCTAGAGAGAGAGATTAAGTTCTCTGACGGCGCTTTATCAAGTGAATTATTAGTATTATTATTATTATCCTTATGTGATTCTTCTTAGTTAGCTTCTTTTTAAATTATCTATAAGCAAAGCCTTTTTTATTGATTTATGGCATGCCAATGTTAACCTGAGAGCTTAACTTCTCTGTATATTATAATCTGATAACTTAATGGTGGTAGCATTCAGTAGGGTCGTGGCCAACGTTGCTCATTGCTTTGTTCTCGCTTGTCAAGAGGCTGGTGGATATGCAGGAAGTGTTATATACCCTGACATGTATTGCTGACATCCCTACATCGGATGGTAGAAAACTTTCTTAAGTTGAATGACTATAAAACTAACGTGCTAGTTATGGGCAAACCAAGTATGGTTTAGAAATGATATAATATATAATAGGATATTAATATGATATAATGTATAATACAATATAATACTCAAGATCTATATCAATATAAGCATATCTCAAATATAATCGGCAAGTAATTTAGGTGTCCTGTTCCAAAGTGACCTTTCGTTAGGTGACCACTTAAGCTCCACCATCGAGTGTGCCTAGTTTCAGCTGCATAATCTTTGCACAAATTCGGCCCTGCTTAGACAAAGATACCGCATCCAAGCTGGTCCGTGCATTTGTGACATCCCATCTCGACTTCTGACAGTCACTGCCTGCAGGTCTACCAGCCTATGGAATCAATTGCTTACAGTTAGCGGAAAACTCAGTAGCCAAGCTTGTCTGTCGTGAGCCGGTGCATTTGCCACATTACACCAATTCTTGCCGACCTGCACTGGCTGTAAATCAAGCAGCATATCGACTTCAAATTTGTGTCACTTAGTTATAAGTACAAACACCATGTACAGTGATCATTATTTGCCTATGGAGTGAACTTCTGACGCCCAATGATGTTGGGGGGGGGGGTTCACGGGTCATCTCGCATGTCTATGCAATCTGCTGGCCGAGCCCTAACGCTTGGGCTCTGCTACCGTACTCGCCACATTGCAGCCGTTGTGCCTCTACTGCTCTCAGTACCACCACAGCTGCTGCTGCTGCTGCCGTCTGACCTCGGCTGACCTTTTGACATTCGCCCTGCATATGCTATGCTGCAGTGAACCTTGCTGCTGTGTGTCGGAAGATAGACCAGGCAGGGCCGTCCCCTGCAGACTACGAGTTCATCCGAAGCATACTGCAGGATATAATGGCCAATGCCGTCATGCAGGTACCCAAGCGTGATTAGCCGACTCGGCTACTCGGCTCTGCTTGCTTATGCTGCACCCAATCGCGTGCCGTGGCAGCTGTCAGCGAGCTCCAGCGGCGGCGCTTCGTCTGCAGCTAGTGCGCTGCCGTTGCCATTCTGTCCGCTCCTCCTCCATTAGCACTGAATTCGAATCCGGCCTTCCCTGACAGCTGTTAGACACCAACCCTGTAAGAGAAAAAGTTTAGCTGTTCTAGCAGCCTTCTTTGTATAGCAGCCTTGGCGGCTATCACCGAAGGTTGCAGTGGACAAAAAAGGGTCACCCACAGCTGGACTCGAAGCTACGATCCGGGTTGCCAAGAGCTAGCACCGTATCTCCTGTGCGAAGACCCAGGGGCGTTGCCAATCTGAGGGCTACTGCTGCTGCGGAGCTTGTTGCTGGACGATCATTTGCGTTTTTTTGTCTTAGCGTTGGGACAACCAGACTTACAGATTACCAGAAAGCATCTGGTACTCGCGACTTATAAAAGTGAAAGAAGTAATGGCTAGCCAATTCAATGGGCTCATTGACTTGGCTGTGGACGAGCTGCTGCTGCTGCTGCTGCTATGACTACCACTTGAAGTGATCAATAAAGAAGAATTGCCTGCTGCTGCCGAACTCCTGGGTCATAAAGTTCGAGCACCTTGAACCTTATGTTGAGACCTTTGAGAGCTTGAGTACTGTGGCCGTGTGGGCCAGCTGCTGCAGTAGGCATCAACAGCCTGCATGGCAGGTTGTTAAATTTCATTGCCTCCTGAGGGTGGTGGGATGGCGTGGGCTGGGGGGGGGTGGGCGGGCGCTGCTTCCGAGAATCTGCCAAGAAGTATGAAATAGATTCTGTAACGGCTTGCGGCAAACGGTGTTGGTGTCTATATTGTCTATATTCATCATTATTGGCATTTCATCGAAGCAGCTGATCCCGCTGGCACATGGCTATGTGGCCCAACACATGGGTTAATTGCTTAGTCTGCATTCCTTACCAGCTAGGGGTAGGCATTTGCCATGGCAGTGCAGTGTGCCACAATTGTCCAGTAAAGTGTAATTGGTTATTAGCTCCTTCAGTGCCACAAGGTGCTCGCCCCGACCATGATCTGTACGAGGTCGTGCGCTCAGTGTCAGCATGTGTACGAATACAAAGGACAATTCAAGGGACCTAGCTAGTACGGTGAGGAGAAGGTGCATTTTAGCCTGTCTTTAAATGGGAAGTCTGTGTGTGTCCTGGCGTTTTTCGGGAGTGTGTTCCAGGCTTTCGGAGCATACTATGTAAAGGCACTTTCTCTAAAGGACTTAAGGTTGGTTACAGACACGGCTAAACAACTTGAGTCGGAATAGCAGCAGCTACGGTGCCTATCCGGATTTGGAGGTAGTTCGTATAGGTAGGCTGGAGCGAAGAATGGAGAAACCTAAAATTTGAGTGACAAATCCCTGAAGTCTATGGTCCTGCTTGATGGTGAGCCTGTGCAGGTCGGTGAGAAATGGCTGATGTGGCAGCAGTGCCGCTCACTTCAGACAAGCCGTGTTGCAGAGTTTTGCACCTACTGTAAGCACCTGATTGTACAGGCCGGAGGACCTGCCAGCAGTGAGTTACAGAAGTCGAAACTGGATGTCACAAAGGCATTGATCAATTTGAAGGACGTATCCCTGTCAAAGCAGGCCTGGATGTGTACAATATTGCATGGCTCAAATTTAGCAGACTTGACTGTGGAGCTGATGTAGTCGTCTGGTGAAAGGTCACTTTGGAACAGGGCACCCAGTTTTCATGCAAATGATTCAGGAGATATGCTGGCAGAGCCCATTGTGAGGGATAGGTTTACCAACTTCTGAGTAAGACTAGGTTTGCCCATAACTAGTAAGCTGGTTGTATCGTCTTTCAATTTGAGAGAGCCTGCTGCCATCCAAGTGCAAGCGCAGCAGCTCGTGAAGCAAGGGACGTGACTGTGACATGCTAAAAAGCAGGGGAGGATCGAAGCTCAGATACAGTTGAGTGTCGTCTGCTTAAAATTGAAGGCCTAGATTTTGCTTGGTGCTTAGGTCGGATAGAAGGGAAATATACACTGTGAAAAGAAGTGGACCGAGCATTCGTTGCTTGGTCAGAGTGACCGTGAAATGGCGTTGAGTTTTGACTTTGATTTTACCTGTAATAGCCGCGGTCCTAGGTAGCAGTCTATATCGTTATGTCATTGTCGTGTGCCGACTGGGATGTTCTCGTGTTAGGATGCCTGTGCCAGATGATGACTTGACGGGGTAGGTCCTAGATGCTAGGGTGAGTAATGCATCCCCGGAACCCAGAATGTAGTACCTGCCCTGGCTAAGTTTGTCTCCACCATTTTGCGTTTTATATGAAAAGTCGGTTTCTAGTCGAAATGGAAAATAATAATGATGCGCTTGATAAAGCGCCTTTAGGGAACTCGATCTCTTCCTAGGCGCTTTACATTTGCTGCAAAGGGAAACGTGATTGATTGGTGAGTAATATCATGCTTGATAAACAACATGAATAACATGGTAAGGGGTGACATGCACAGGGTCAGCATGCAAGTGGGGTTAGTGGCAGCATGCACAGTGTCACCACGCATAAGCACAATAAACTCTTCATTCGTCAAACTCGGTGATAAAAGCTTGGTTATTATTGACGGGTCCTCACGGCTTCACTCCTATATTGTTGGTGGCTACCTTTGTTGGTCGGTCGGAAGTTGGCTAGCCGGTTTCAATATTTGTACGAGAGCTTGCCCGTGGCCGCTATATGTCGACTAAATACAATGTCGGAATACCGGTCGGAGGTACGTTGAGAAAGATTGCAGGTGGCACTGCCTTCTGTACTCCAACTTAAGATGGGCGGAGGGGTAATGTAATGTATCTCCGTCAGTAACTCCACAAAGTCATAAAGACCATGTGGGTGTTACTACGCAGGAGAGTTTTGTATAGCGCACTCACAGCCTAAGCGGCTTTCGGTACGCATTCGGTAGCCAACAGACTTCGTCTCACGCAACAAAGAGAAAGTGGGAAGCATAGCAGAGTTAGGAAAGCAGTTGAGGTAGTGAGTAGCATAGAAGTAGCAGTTCAGGACCGCTGAAAAAGATGTGCCATAGTCGGCATCAGGAGAGTAGATGTCGTTGCGTAAGAATTGTGGAAGCGAGTTCCACAGTCTAGGACCTGCAGAGCTAAAGCTTCTGTCGCCAACTGTCTTTAAGCGGAGGAATGGGACAGCTAATTGATTGTCCACACAGGACCTGAGGGCGCGAACAGGCTGAAACTGATGCAGCAGTTCAGCTAGGTATGAAGGAGCCAAGCCGTGGCGGGCCTTGTGGGTGGTGCCGCCTTCAGTTATTTTCGGTGTTAAGGATAAGGTCGAGTTTAAGCCTCATAACAGTTTCTGTCTGTGTTAGGGGGAGACTGTCCACAGCCGCTGTCACTGTTACAACTAGGAGAACGTGTAGTGAAAACACGCCTCACTGATTAATAATAATAATAATAATGATAATAATAGTAATATGGGTCTTCACCCAGGGTTGAGCAATTCACGACCCAGGTCGTCCGTTTGAGTCCTGTACCAGACAATCCTTTATTGCCTCCTGCAAGCCGTAAGTATGAGATCCTCCAACGTTCTTCTGCCAATGTGCAAAGGAGGCTGAACTGCTGCATCAGTTTCAGTCTGTTCGCGCCCTCAGGTCCTGTGTGGACAATAAATTAGCTGTCCCATTCCTCCGCTTAAAGACCGTTGGTGACAGAAGCTTTAGCTCTGCGGGTCCTAGACTGTCGAACTCACTACCACAATTCTTACGCAACGACAACTACTCTCCTGCTGCCGACTATGGCACATCCTTTTCAGCGGTCCTGAGCTGCTACTTCTATGATACTCACTACCTCAACTGCTCTCCTGACTCTGCTATGCTCCCCACTTTCTCTTTGTTTCGTGAGACGAAGTCTGTTGGGTACCGAATACATACCGAAAGCCGCTTAGGCTGTGAGTGAGCTATACAAAACTCTCCTGCCTAACACCCACATGGTCTTAATGACTTTGTGGCATTACAGATGGAGATACATTATAATGTAATGTAATGTATCTCCGTCAGTAACTCCACAAAGTCATAAAGACCGGGTGGGTGTTACGCATGAGAGTTTTGTATAGCGCACTCACAGCCTAAGCGGCTTTCGGTACGCATTCGGTAGCCAACAGACTTCACATTCCATTACATTGTTTGATCAGCTGACCTTTACTTTAGTAATAATAGGCCGTCGTAGAGTAGCTTTTGAGAACAGAATCTCTATTTAGGTACTTAACAACTCGGGTCATTGGGGCAAAAGGAGGCCTGGGATAGGTGGGTCTTAAACGATTCAAGCTCATCGCAGGTGAGGACGATAAAGTGTCTACCACACCCACCCAGTGGCCAGTCGTTTGTGTCGCCTGCAAGACGTGTCAGAGATTGCCCGAGGCTGAGCGTAGCCAAAACCCTCTACCGATTCTGTTGGTTTGCCGGTCGAGCAGAGAGCTCTGCGATTGATGTCTGCAGGCGATCGCGGCCTCTCGACATTCGACACTCAGCTAGTCTGTGCCGCTCTGGTTCAGCCCGCGCTTCATTCTCTCGAGCGTTCTTGCGTTGCTCATCAGACAGCAAAGCGATCTGTGGGAAGGGATATTTCGTGCGTGTCCTTGCGGATTCGGGGGTGGGGGGCCTGGTGTGCCTGCTTTGTATTGTGGTCCTGGAGAGGGCCTGCCAGGCAGAATCGTCTGCCTGACCCGGCCGGCAGCCAAGGTCGCTGGTCGTTGGTTATTTCTAGTTGGTGAGTAATTTGAGTTAGCAGCAGCAGCAGCAGCAGCAGCAGCTGCTGCTGCTGCTGCTGCTTGTTTATGGAAGACCGACATCCGGCGTAGTAAGCACACGGTAAGGAAGAGCAGCCAAATGAGACCCCCGTGTCACGTGTCTTAGCTGTGACAAGACGTATCCTCTCCTTGGATGGTGAGCCAGCGCTCCTCACCTGGTTAGCTCTCGCCAAGTGGCTGGGGGCTGTTGATAGCTTAACTAGAACTGTCGCATTTTGCTTTCCTCTTCCCACACCCCTTGTTTGTACGTCTTTCGAGCCTTCTGCATTGATGCTGTCACACGAGTCTGCAGCAGATCAGAATGCTGCATCTGCAGTGCCATCGGCCTCCCTGCTGTTGACGTCTGCTCCCCTCATTGTCTCCTGCTCTTCTCTCTTGCTCTCCTCTGTCTCGTGCTCTGGTCTCTTGTCTCTAACTCTGCTCCACTCACCCTTGATCTACAGCTTCTGAGGCCGCTGTGGATGAACTTTTGAGTTACTAGGGCAACGTCTTGAGTTTTTGAACGACCATTAAGTGTGGCTCAGTAGCCCGGCATTGGCTCTTTCTTGCACACCCTGCACCCAGTCGAGTGGCCGTGTGATCGAGCATGCGCACGCTTAGGCGTTACATGGCCAGGTGATGTTGCTGCCAGGCGACCGTGACTGTCAACGAGCTGGGCAGCGGACTGGGTTCGACTGCTGCCCACCACTTCGCGGTGGTTTTCGTAAGTGCGGCGTGCGGGCCCCCCTCCCAGGTGTGCATCCGTTTGATCGTGGTTGGCCGTCTTTGCAGTGTTAGCTTTGTAGGCAGTGGCTTGTATATTGTGTTCGTTCATCCGTTGCCTGCGTTTGAAATGCAGTGGCCTTCAGCACTTTGTGGTGGGGTAAAAGTCTGAATTCGGCTCGGTGATGGCCAGTGAAAACGTAGCCGTTCGACATCCGCTGTTTCTCGTGATTGCCTGCTCATCCAATCAAAATCGAGCTCCCGGCGGCTGTCCGTGCCTCTGCTGTGTGGGTTAGTCGTCTTGGACCGACAGTCGGAGCATCTTCATGTGGAATCGTGTCACGTGGAATCAACTGCAGTAATAATAATAATAATGCACTTGATAAAGCGCATTATTATTATTATTACTCAGAGAACTCAATCTCTTTCTTGGCGCTTAAGTGGCACTGTTTATGGAGGCAGCTCCTGTGAGCCTTCCCCCCCCCTTTGAAGAGCCAGTTCAGTGGACACGATGAGCGGTTTTCTGATGTGACTAGAAAGAGATTGAGTTCTCTGAGGGCACTATATCTAGTGCACTTTATTATTATTATTATTGTGTAGCCCTGTTTATGAAATTGCAGTTGCTTTTCTTTGTGGCCTGCCTGGCTCATCAGAAGCTGACTCTCCTGCTTCGCCAACTCTGGCCGCATAACCACTCTCCATTGCCTCAGTGGCAAATGACAGCTATGCCTCGCGCCACATGCTACGTCAGCTACTGCCTCGGCATGTGCCCTTGCAACAGCTTGCTGTTGCCAGCGTCGATCATATCTGCTTTAACCGACACTTCCACCACTCGTACCCTACAATCCACCACTCGTACCCTACAGTCTACCACTACAATCCATCTACTACCAGTACCCTGCAATCTTTGCCGAAGCCCCCCCCATTCACCCACCCAACCGTCCGTAAAGGTTCGACACGGCTCCTCGAGTGCCACCGTCTGTCCGCCGCTCTCATCCACTCGTGTCAACTCAGAAATATTTAAGAAAGTCAGTGCCCGCTGCCTCCTTCCCCCCCCCTCCCTCGGATGCTCGAGTGCCTCGGCAGATGGTTCTTCTTCCTTCTCCTACCTCTGCTGTTTGGCAGCCTGGTCAACTGCTCGACTAGCCAAAGTGCAGCTAGCTAGCCAAAGTCGCGTGCAGTCGCTCCGCATCGTAGGTCCCCTCGGTCGGTGACAGCTGTCCGGAATTCGAGAGCGATGGTACGGCACCCATCGCGTCCTCCTCCGACCTGCCCTATGTGCTGGCGGTGTTCGGTCCAGCTTTTCGGCTGCTGTCGCCCCTGCCTCGATATCTCATGTTTTTCTTGCTCTGTTTGTGCAGCCGGTTTATTTACCTCGCCATCAGGCCTGCATTCACGGCCCGGCTCGAGCAATGCCGGCGTCTTGTGCTTTATGGATTCCTGATACCCTCTCCTGCCGATTAACTGATCAGCGAGAAAGAATGGATCCTCTTGACTGGGGCACTGAATCGTGCGCCGAAGGATCGGCAGCTTCAGCTGCGACTGGTGCTACGAATTCTGAGTACCATTGTCGTCGCACACACTCAAGTCAGTGGAGAGCCAGAGGGGGCAGGGGTGGCATTTGCCCCCCCCCCTTATAGCGAGGCAACAAAGTGGGCTGCCCCGCTCTCTCTCTCTCTCTCTCTCTCTCTCTCTCTCTATATATATATATATATATATATATATATATATATATATATATATATATATATATATATATATATATATATATATATATATATATATATATATATATATATATATATATATATAGTATGTCCCTCCCCAACCATCACCAATGACGGAATTATGACTGTAATTCCAATCGATGAGCAGCCAAAGAGGTTGTATCGAAAACACTATGATTTCGCCCGGTAAATTTTTATTAGTTTTGAGTCTAGACCTGCCTGCATGAAAGTTTTTTCGGGTCTTGCCCCTGCATTAAAATTGTGGCGGTCTTCCCCCTCCGTGATGAAAATCCTGCACTCAGTCATCGTTAGCCGTTACAGACCAATAGGCCAATTCGGGCTGCTGGTATGGTTGTTGCTCAATGAAACTAGGGCACGTGCCTCTTGCTAGTTGAATTGTGGTCTTCTTGAAGCAGTCTTGTACGTACTAGAAGCAGATGAGCAATTACCAGCTTTAAGTTACGACTTCGTGTGTTTGTGTGTGTGTGTGTGTGTGTGTGTGTGTGTGTGTGTGTGTGTGTGTGTGTGTGTGTGTGTGTGTGTGTGTGTGTATGCGCGAGCGTGATCGTAGTGAATCAATGGAGGACGTTAATAGCTAGCTCGAATCGTAGTGAATGAATGGAGGTGGTTATTAGCCGAGTGTGGCAAAAGCAGCTCTGACAGAGGAGCTTGACAGTGTCAGTCAATGGGCGGTACCCTGACTGGATGGTTGGGATGGGATGGGATGGATGATGATATCCAGATCTGACGGGAAGGAGGAGGTCGGTAATGTCAGCAAAGACAGTTCCGGCAACTGATGTGGGCTTATGTGATGCCAGCATCCTCGGCAACTCTAGATTATCCCCGGGTTAATTTCCCCTCGCTGATGAAAAATGTCTCACTTATCAGCTGTGATCCAGAGTGAGCTTTCGTGTGATCCAGAGCCTCGGCTGCTCTCGACTAGGCCGTTTGTCTCTGGCACAATGTTTGCTCTATGTTTGCTCAATGTTTGCACAATGTTTGCAGCCTACTTCCAGCTTTAGCTGCCAGTATCAGCAGCTAGCACGCTAGGTCGGTAGTCGTTTGCTTTCACTAACCTAGGACAGCGGCCAGCAAGTCTCTTAGCAAAGCTGTCTAGTACCCATCTGTTTCCACTTGCATCACTCCTAACACCGGAGCGTGTTAGCATGTGGCAGCAGCATCAAGGACACTGAGGCAAAGTCTGAGACAAACTCGGCCTTGGGAGCTGGCGATGTATGCAGCCCCAGGGATATTTGCTCGGTCATGCAAGATTTCACTTGCAGGGGGATATCTCTCTCGCTCCTCTCCTCTCCTTTCCTCTTCTCTCGCTCTTTCTCCTCTCTTTCGTTCTTCTCTCTCCCCCTCTTTCTCTCTCTCCACCGAAGCAATTTTGTTCCATATTAGTATGGCAGCACAATATGCATGCATTCATTTTTGAATCCTGGGAAACCCACTGTGTCTTTAAAAATATAAAGTATAATTCATTTGTATAACCCCCTAAGAGAAATTAATCTAGTCAGGTGCTTCACATATGCCATGGGGCTCGAGCCTACGACCTCGGCCACCTTAGTCGGGCCGAGCACCTTACTCACTGGGACATCCTATTGGTATTCGGGGTTGCCATTTTGTGACTGCAAATCAATTTGCAAGAGCCGATCGGTCTTGCTGCTTGAAGAGCTGTGCGTTCATGAACTCCGGTTAGTGCTGACGTCCAGCTTGGCTGCCTGTGTTCTTCCACGGCTGATTCTGCAGTTTGTTTTTAGCTTATTTGTAATCTAATGTGCACACTTAGTATGCACTCTGCTGATCCGTGTCCTCCCGTGGAGCAGCAAGGATCAAAGACTTACGATTGACCGGCAAGCAAAGCAAGGGATAGCAACCTCCTCAGTGTGGCTGGGGCACACTTGTCATTTCGTGGGCCTTTGGTGGTTTAGTGATGCCTGTGAAAGTTAGCAGGGGGGCGTCTGCTTGTGTATCATGTGGCAGGGCCAATCCGCGGTCACATTTCAACCTGCCTTCGAGTGCCAGTTCTGGCATGGTGGCCAGATTGGTTGCCTCTCATGACATGCTAGCAGTCGAATATCTGTGTTGCCTCGTCATCTTCCTGAGCTGAGCTTCGTGGGCATGCCGTGTGCAGCAGCAGCAGCAGCTGTTGGTGCTATAATTTGTCTCTCGATTGGGGAGCAACGTGAGCTCTGCGAATTTGTCCATCTGTCTCACTCGAAGCTTCGAAGCCCCGGCAGCTGCAGGATGGGTGCTGTGCGTGGCTGGTGCTACTGGTTTTACTTTGCAGCAAATGTAAAGTGCTTAGAAAGAGACTGAGTTCTCTGAGGATGAGCTATATCAAATGTAATATGATTTGTATTCCTGCTTGCCGTGAGTGCTGCTTGTATAAGGCAGCTGCTGCTGCATGCAGGCAGCGTGTGCATCATTTGTCATTCGTTGAGACCTGACATGCGAAAACTGTTTTGAATTCGTCGGCTAGCATAGCCACCTGTGATTCCCAGTAACTGGCATCCAGCACGGATAGGCAGACAGGTGCCACGGGATATAATGCACCGTTGATACAGGTTAAAGGGGTCACCGAATGTGAAGGACCGTTGAGACAGGTTAAAATGGTTACCGGATGTGGAGGCCCGTCGAGCTTAGTTTAAATGCACAGCCTTGCCAGTTGGCTCACTCATCAACAAGGGAAGCTGCTAAGACTCGCTGCTGGGAGTACTCGACATCTCGTGTCGCCTGCTTTGTCTTTGCATTGGACAATACTGCACCGGCCCCCTCCACCATGGCAGCGGTCCCTCTCCACCATGCTGGCGCGCCTGCGCCGGTCACCCCGGCTGCAGCTGCCGCCGCCAGGCTAAGCAGCAGCTTCTTGAGCTGATTTTAAGATGTATCCTCTTGCAGGAAGCAGACCAGATTGGATACCCGGAGCCCGTCGATCGAAACGCTGCCGGCACCGTCGAGGAGCTGGTGGCGCTGCTGGAGAAGCACGGACAGCTCGATGCAGAAGACGACGACTCGGCGGCTGCGGCAGAGGACGGCGCCGAGGAGGCGCAGCAGCTTGTGCAGCTTCTCACCGACGAGGACCTCCAGGTGGGTAGCAGGTGGCACTTTGCATGCCATCATGCCCGACAGGCTGAGAGAGAGAGAGAGAGAGAGAGTCAGCTTCCCCCGGTTGCTTTCAGAGGGAAACGTCAGACGGCAGCGATGCCGGTGCTACTCGCTGGACGGGCCGGCCAGTAGCTAAAGAAGTATGCGTTCGCCATGGTCTGCGCATACGTTGTGCCAAGTACAAATCACGAAAATGGATTTATTCCACTGGAAAGCTCTTAGAAGCACTTTCAGAACCTTTTCGTCGTTCTGTTGGCAATCAGCTGGGTTGGTCCAGTGGTTAAGGTGCTCGCCCCGACCAAGGTCTGGCTGAGGTCGTGGGCTCGATCCCTGAGGCATATGTGTGAAGCACCTGAATAGAGATTTAGTTCTCTTGGGGCGCTATACAAATGATTTATATTTATTTATATTATTCCCCAAGCAGTGCACATTCGCCTGCAGAGCGAATTCTTCTTTTCGAATCTTCCGCCTCCGCAGCCGTGCTTTCGGCTGAGCTTCTCATAGGTCTATTAAGCAGTGGCAGTGCAATGCGCAATGAAGCAGCGAACAATGGGAGGAGCACACTGAGCTGCCGGAGCTGCTGCCTGTCGGTGAGCCGTGATGGCACACTGAGTGATGCGGCGGCTGCTTTTCACGACTTCGATCCCGAGGTCGTGGGTTCGATTCCTGCGGGGGGGGGGGGGGGGGTTCTTTATTGCCGCTGCAGGCGGTGGTGATAGCCGTAGAGGCTCTTCTGTCGCTATATAAAAAGAGGCCGTTAAATCGGCCAGTATTTTTCTGTCGTTATTTGCTGTCACCGCCGGCCACACCCACCAATCGGCTGCAACTTGCGAATGTAGGACATTTCCCCCCCCCCATTCCTCCCTCGGATTCCCCCCCCCCCCGTGGATCCTAGGACATTCCACACACCCCCCCCCCCATTCCCCGTAGGATATTTTCCCACCTATGCTGATGAATGTATAACCAAGAATACAGATAGATAAATATACATGATCAAATGAAGTTTGCGCTCTCATGAAATAAAATCAACTCAGTATAATGTGATATAATGTAATGTATCTCCGTCAGTAACTCCACAAAGTCATAAAGACCATGTGGGTGTTACTACGCAGGAGAGTTTTGTATAGCGCACTCACAGCCTAAGAGGCTTTTAGTACGAATTCAGGAGCCAACTGACTTCGTTTCATACAACAAAGATAAAGTGGAAACAATCACGGTACTCGGCAAAATGCATATTAGTATATTTAAGTATATAAACCCTATACCCAGGACGTTAATGTCCTACCCCAGGGGGAAATGTCCAGCGGGGAAAGTCCTTCACCCAGCTTGCACGGCAGCGCCTTCATCGCAAACCTAGGAGGCAGCAAGCCCAGAGCTTGCTTGCTTGCTGGCTTGGCTGTGCATATTCCACGTGGCCGGCCACGCTTCCCATCGTATTGTTGGATTGGCTGCTGCTGTTCGGAGTTGCACTGGTTTATTCAAGCGGTGCTCGCCCTGACCAAGGTCGGTCCGAGGTCTTGAGCTCGAGCTCCGTGGCCTATGTGAAGCGCCTGAATAGAGATTTAAGTTCTCTTAGTGCGCTATGCAAATGAATTATATATATATTATATAGATATATATATGAGGCTCACTAAACGTCAGAGCTTCTGACTATTCGCCGCCATGCTCTGGCGGCAAGCATGCCGTGGGAGGGGCTAACTCTCGCACCGGTCGCTACTACCCAAATGCCGAAGCCTCGCTGTTGTTGTCACGTGACCCGCGCAGCTGCAGCTGACACTGTCCGATTGCTGCGCTGCCGAGGCCAAGGGCAGCCCTGCGCCCTGACGGAATCGGCTTCGGTCTCTCGCCGTACTAAATCTGCAAATGCCATTGCTCATGGTGCCTCAGGGCCTGCTGCACGCCCACGACGACATAGCCAACCGTAACTTCAGCACCGTCGAAGACCCCGTGACCACGCAGCTGCGTCAGCTGGACGAGAGCGCGCCACCGGAGACAGCAAGTGCCATACGAGTTGTCGGAGTGCGCCGGAAGCCCGGTGAGCCTCTGGTGAGTGGCCACAGCCGCTTGGTGGTGGCACTGCTGCTGTTCCGGCTGCTCTGTTGGGTGCCGGTTGGCGGCACGTGATACTTGCCGAAGGAACAGCCACGTGCCTGCTCGTGGCCCAGTAGCCGCCTCCCTTTTATCCTTGCTTTTTTCGCATCGGTCGGCAGCTCGTCTAGTCGGCCGTCAAGGAGCCAGCACCGCTGGCCCCTCCCCTCCCCCCCTGCTCGATCGCAGATGGTGACATCGTTTGCTTTGCCTTCAGGGATTGACGGTGTACAGCGAAGGTGGCGGTGAGCTCGTAGTGTCCAAGATTCAACCGGGCAGTCTTGTCGACCAGCAGGGTGAGCGCTAGTGCCGGCAGGCCCCAGTCGCCAGCTTTCACCTTTTCGCGCGAATTCCATTATTGCTAGGAGACCAGCTAGGGGCCAGGTGGCTGCCTCGGCTTGCAGCTCGGTGTACGTGCTTGGTAGCCCTCTCTTTCAGAGGCACGGCTTCGTGTACCGAATATCTGTGGGCGCCTAAGATAGGGCGTTTAGTTCACTTGGCCCGTGCCAATGTAAGCCTACCTGGCGGAGTGCAATTGGTGGTGTTCACAGTAGGGCCGACCTGCTGAAAGTGTATTTTTATGCTGTCAATCGTGGGAGGGCCGTGGCGTTCGTAGACTGATGCCTTAGACACCGATTTTCAGCTTGCCCAAGTAAGATGCGTTTGTTCTTGTGACTTAGGATAAGGTTAATGTTTTCACTGAGGTTTCATGTAAGTTCTACTGAACGACAATATATTTGCCAAATAAACCCAGAAAATTAGTATTGGCCGCAGCAGAACTATTGAGTCGACCTAATCTTGCCGAACCTTTGAGCAGCAGCCAACCACGTGAGAGAAGCTCCGCATCAGAAAACGGCATGCATCAAGCCATGCGCGCTATAGTCGATTAGACAGAAGTTGCATGCGTATGGAGACTAATAATATTTATACCGACATGATAGGATATATGCAAAGAGGTTTGCTCTGTATATACCATGTGAATAATTTGTGCCATCGGAAAACACTTCGACGTGTAATTGAGTCTAGTAGGTTCTATGGTGACAAGTGCAGATCATTGCCGGCGACACGTTACGAGTACCATCCAATCCTACCTTAAGTGCAGTGCATAGACTAGTGCTAGCCCTCTCTCTCTCTCTCTCTCTCTCTCTCTCTCTCTCTCTCTCTCTCTCTCTCTCTCTCTCTCTCTCTCTCTCTCTCTCGGCCTTTCTCTTTTCCTGCCCGTCTCTCCCTCACTCTCACTCTGAAAAAACTGCATTCGAGCCAACCTCTAAACTCGTAGTAGTCATGTCATCTTCCTCACAATTCGCCTGTTAATTAGTGCATTTCGCCCGGAACATTGAGTCGTGAAGCCTCGGACTGCCAGCGCCCGAGCAGCTGGCAGGCGAGCTGGCATCCTCCTAGCCCTCCTATCGTGCCGCCCCCTCTCCCCCCCCCCCCGAAAAGTGCCAGGCCTTGGGTTCTCGTAGCAATGCTATGAGCCAGGCACCTGTCTCCGCTGTACTACTGAATCGTCTCCCACATAATGCCGGCAGACGATAAATCTAAAAAAAAAAGTGACTTGCCAGCATCCCTCGAGCTCTCCAACGATGGCCACCCCCCTTTCCGTGTGTACGTGCATGCATGCTACCGCTGCTCGGCTGTAGGGTCTTGCCCTCACTTAATAATAATAATAACACTTGATAAAGCACCCTCAGAGACTCAGTCTCTTTCTAAGGGCTTTACATTTGCTTCAAAGGAAGCATGATTGAATGGTTAGTAGTAGCATGCTCAATAAACAACAAGATTACATGGCTAGGGGTGACATGCACAAGGTCAGCATGCAACTGTGGTTAGTAGCAGCATGCACAGTGTCAGCACACATAAGCACATAAAGGACTATTCAAAGGAACCCTCTAAATGCTGTCGTAAATAGGTGCATTTTTAATTTCTTTTTAAATGTGGTCAAGTCAGAGGATGTCGTGACGGAAGTCGGGAGTGAGCTCCAGGCTTTGGGTTTATACGAACTAAAGGCATGGTCTCCAAAGGACTTGAGATTTGAGGTAACAGTTAGATTCCGAAAAGTGAGTGGTACCATGCTTAGTCTGCCTGGTGGGGCAGTAGATCTGATAGGTAGGCCAAAAGAATGAAGGGACCTAAAAGTGAGGGACAAAACCTTGAAGTCGATGCATTGCATGACTGGTAGCCAGTGTTGGTCGGGTGAGATGTGGCAACTTCACCGCTCATGACAGACAAGCCTAGCTACAGAGTTTTGCACCAGTTGTAAGCACCTGATTGCACAGGTCGGTAGGCCAGCAAGCAGTAAGTTACAGAAGTTAATGCAGGATGTCGCAAATGCATGGATTAACTTAGATGCGGTATCCCTGTCTAAACAATCGTGGTTTTTTAGCCACATAATGTAGCTGAAAGTAGGCAGATTTGATTGTAGAGTGGATGTGGTCGCCTAACGGGAGGTCTCTTTAGAACGTGACACCTAGATTTCGTGCAGATTCTGTAGTTGGTTGCCGTCACGCACTGCGCAAAAACGCCACCGTTCGACTATGAAGCGCCACTGCCCTCCCACAGGCGTTCATCCACTTCTATCGTATGCAGTACCTGATTCGTTAGCGTTGTTGCTAACGCCTAGCTTCGCTCCGATTGGCTAGTCGGTGGTCGGGATGGTCCTCCAGCCTAGTACCGGCATGTATGTAACAACGTTTAGAAGCGGCATGTCATGGGCTGGGGTCTGCATACACGAAACCACAGATTCAACAGGAGATATGCAAGCAGAGCCGATTTTGAGCGTTGGCCTATTCAATTTCTGAATCACACTTGGTTTGCCCATAACTAGTAAGTTGGTGTTGTGATGATTCGATTTAAGAAAATTTCCCGTCATCCACGTGTGGATGTCATCAGCGCATGCAGCAAGGGATTTGAGAGAATTCGACGTGCTCGAGGGCTGGGACAGATCAAAGCAAAGGTACAACGGAGTGTCATCTGCATATAAGTCAAAGCCTAGATTGTGTTTGGCAAAACGTCACATCGGCAAGAGGAAGAGTATTAACAATGAAAAGAGCAGGACCAAGTACAAGCCCTGAGGTACCCCATATTTCAGAGGTTCCTCCGATGATCTTTGTCCATTCACATCGATAATCTGGAATCTTCACCTGAACCATTGCAATGCAGTGCCAGTGCCCAGGCATGAGATGAGATGAGAGTCGCTCAAACAGGACTTGGTGATCGATAGTATCAAAAGCTGCCGAAGGATAAAGCAAAACAGCAGAGATACCAAACAAGTTCTGCATTCCTAAGTAGTTCGTTATACACCCGAAGCAATGCTGCCTCTGTGAAGTGATTAACTCTAAAACCAGGCTTAAACTTACTAGCAAGGTTTGAAGTTTCAATATTGGAGTTCAGCTGGTCTGCCACGACTCGTTCCAGTGTCTTTTATAGGAATGGTAGATGGGAGACTGGGCAGTAGTTGCTCAGTTCTCCTGAACTGCAAAGCATGACGTGTGCATGCTTTGCCTCTGTTTGCACGCTTTGCTTAGAAAGTAGCCGGCAGGAAGCATGCTTGTTCTCGGAAAGCAGTCGGGGGGGGGGCTTCCTTCCAAGCCGATCCCACTCGAATCCCTTCTGAGCGGCGGCATCCCAACTCAGAGAGATGTAGGAGAGTAGGGAGCAAGCGACAAACGTAGTTGCACTCCTTCAGGCCAAGAGGATAGTAGGTGGGTGGATTTTTGGCAGGTCAGTGCGCAAGAATGAATGCTGGTCCTTATTGTTGAGCTTCGGCGTGCTTGTTCTACCGTAATGGTGCAACTGCGGATTGATTATAGCTGACTGCTCATGTGAATCCAGCTCTTCCTGTGTGCCACCTCTGTAGGCAGCTATCGGAGTATCGTGCCTATTCGGTGCCTCCTGGCCGCCTTCTGTGCACTCGGTGCGAACGTTACGACCATAGCAGTGGTGTAACCTGTGCAGAAGCCTGGCTGCTGCTGCTGCTGCTGCTGCTGCTGCTGCTGCTGCTGCTGCTGCCTGCCGCTGCTCGTCATGAAGCCAGACTCTGACTGGTGTGCCCAGTGACACCTGCGCCTGGTGACCGAGTGACCCGCTGTGCCTGGCACGCGCGCACACACACACACACACACACACACGCACACACACACAGACACACACACACACACACACACACACACACACACACACACACACACACACACACGCACACACACACAGACACACGCACACACAGCCGTCGGTCGCGTGACTTTGTCTTTTTTTTCATCTGTCTTTTTTCCCTGTAGGGCTGCTTCATGTCGGAGACATTGTAAAAGAAGTTAATGACACGCCCGTGTTCACCCCAGATCAGCTCACTGCCATAATCAGGCAGAGTGCTTCTGACGTGACATTCAAAGTCATCCCGGCTGAAGCTAAGCATCTGGACAATGGGGTGTGTACCGCCATGTGGCTTTGCACGCGCTTGCACACTTGCCCGTCTATGAGTGCATGCATGAGCGTGCTCGCCGGCACAGTCATGTGGTGTGTGTGTGTCTGCGTGTGTGTGTGTTTGTCTGTCTCTCCCTGTTCAAAGATTGCCGTGTGTGTTGTGTGCGTGAATGTGCGCGTCTGACTAAACCGCAAACGTCTTGGAGCACTCGGATGCAACCATGCTCAACGTGTAATCATCAGCTCCAGTGCAGGCGTTCACTCTAACAGACACTCTCATCGCCTGCAGCTCAGGACACTGCCCTCCGCCCGAGTGGCTGGCGTTTTTGCTCGTGGCTGGCAGCAGGAACGGTGCGCTCCGATTAGCTAGCCAGTCGGAAGGGGGCCCCCAACTTAGTACCGGCAACATTTAGGCACGGTACTGCCATAGGCTAGGGTATGCATTCTCATATCACGATCTCAACATTTGTGTGTGTGTGTGTGTGTGTGTGTGTGTGTGTGTGTGTGTGTGTGTGTGTGTGTGTGTGTGTGTGTGTGTGTGTGTGTGCGTGCGCGTGTGTATGTGACGGTGTGTGTCTGTGTCTGTGAGCGCACTCACATGTGCCTGCTTGTGTGTGTGTCTCTGTGCACATGCCCAGACACACGTGCTTCCTTTCTGCACTTGTAGCCTAAGCTTACTGGCCTGGTCCATCCTTTGGTTCGGCATCGTTTGTCACCTTTGGGTTGAATGCTGCTTTCGGCTTGACCGCCGCTGTTGAGTTGGCAGTGATCACGCTGCGCTGTGCGGCAGTCTGCTGGCTGTGCATTTCATTTTACTTTGGACGATTCCGTCACCTGGCTGTGCTGCTCCATGAATTTTGCCCCCCTCTCCCGATTGATCCTTGGCCGGCTGAGCTGAGGGTAACCCCTTGACCTTGCAGCAACGGCCGGCCTGGCGGCGGAGTATCTTGAACCTCGATGATAGCTCCGTGCTGCCGTCGGCCGAGGAAGCAGGCGGCAGGGCCAGCGGCCGGCCTCCAGTTCGTACTGCATCTTGCTCGCGGCACTGCGCGGGCGTGCTCAGTGCGGCGGGGTCGCGCCGGCCTAGCGCTGGTCGTTTCCTTTTTGTCCCTCGCTGCTGCTGAGGCTGCCTGCTGAGGCTACGGTGTGCACAGAGACTAACGAATGGCTCGTGCTCGCGTGCACTAACTGTCGTGGCAGCTCCGTGCGTACACCTGGCTCCGTGCGCACTCGTCTTTTGGTCGCGGGTCACCCGCGCGTCGTCATGTCGGTACTGTGGGTGTGTCCGCGGGTTTGTCACCCGTGTCACCACGTCCCCTTTGGCTCAGGCCATTCCTCTCTGCTCTAACGCTTCTGCTTCTTAGAGTTACGAGAGGCTGCACCGGGAACCAGCGATGGTGGATGGATGCGTGAGCGTGCCGCGGTGATTAGTGCCTGCATCCCGTCCCGCCCTTGCCCAAACCCTTTTAGCATCAGCCTCTGGCCTCAGCCCCGGTTTGCAAATGCAGCTATCCCTCCACCTCCTACTGCTGCTCCATCTGCCCCATCCGCCCTACGCGCGGGACCGGTGTGTCAGGTGCCTGGTCATGGCGAGATGGATGTCCCGCCGAGGTATCCGCAACTCCGGTCCCACAGCAGACCTGCAGGCCATGTTGTCAACCTAAAGGCGTGGGCAATATCAAGGATTGGCAATATCGAGGAAAATGTCGATGCGGGTATTACTCTAAGCAGCGTGACTCTGCGAGACTTCCAACTTTGCTGCAAGCTAGTCTAACTGTAAAAAGAGAAACGATCGAGTGTTGGCCGAGTTTGGCAGGCTTATGCTTTGTACAGCTTTAGCCTGCCTATACTGTAGCCGGGTTTTAGCACCTCTCTCCTGCCCAGACAAAAAAAGGAGTAAAAGTAAAGCAAATATCAGCTCATTCAACTCTCTCATTTATAGGTTGGCAGAAGAGCCTTAGCCTGCTTGCTGTGGGCAATGAATATTGCCTGCCGAAGCACTCGAACTAGCAGCCAGGGTCGTTAAGTGCGAACACCTTTACCCCTAGACCAGAAGTGCCACTGTGACAAATTCTTTGCCAACTTCGCGACCTCTGCAGAAGAGATTGTCTTTTCATACCGTTTGGCTCTTCCCATCCGGTTGTGAGTCTGCCCGGAAGTACGCTTCCCATGACGTTCGTGGCCTTTCGATCACCTTTTAAGCGAGCAGATCCACTTCAAGAAGGTCGCACAGCAGAATTTTAGTGGAGAACCGTATGATACGCTCCATCCTGTGGGTCAGAGTCCTAGCAGCTGCTGCGTGCTTGACCTCTGGCCATGCGGTCAGACACGTGATGCCCACTACTGCGATGGGCTACTGCATCGAGAGATTGCTATCTGTCTGCGCGTGCTTGGGTGCATGCCTGTGGCCGCCTTGGCTGCATCACACAGCAATCACACAGCAAGCAGCCGAAGCATGAGTGCTCCAGCTAGCTGCTGCTTCGGAGCACATCTGCTCAGCGCCGCCCCTTCATGAGCTGCCGGCATTCAGTGACCATGCAGCCGACCGAGCGTGTCACCCCAACTAACAGTTCTGTCACCTGCAGATCCCGTCCTTGTTTGCTGTCCACTGCCGATTTCTTTGCGTGATCCTGAGCTTATCGGCTGCAGCTGTAAGAGCGTGGCTCGTGACTGGCACGCATGATTGCTCTGCTCTGGCTGCTCATCGACGTCTTCACGGCTTCGCGTAGGTGTTCCTTCGAGCTCACTTCAGCTACAACCCTGAGCAAGACCAGCTCATCTCGTCGCGAAAAGCTGGCTTGGCGTTCGATGAAGGCGACATATTGAGGATCGCCCAAAAAGATGACAAGCAATGGTGGGAGGTAAGCTGCCCTAGGTACCACCGAGTCACGCAGCGCTCTCACTCCAGGTGACTCCCTCCGTCTGGTCTGACTCTAGCAGCCGGCCAAGCACTTTGCTTGCTGCTGGAGCGATTCAGCCTGCTAACCCTTAGCGATGATGTGCACGTGATTAATAAGAGTCACTGGTATGTCAGTGCTCTGTTGACGAGTTCGAATCCCTGTCAAGCTCTGCTATCCGAATTTCTTCCAGTGAACCTAACTAGGTTTTGCCACCAACGTTGGCAGCCGGTAAAAAAAAAACTATGTGTATGACAGACGGTAAAAAAATGTGGCTACGGCCCATGCAGTGGTGTTCGAAATTATGATACAATTAGTAGCATTGCATTTAGGAGGACCCGGGTGCCTATTTATTTGGATTGTTGTGGGTACATGCAGCCAAAAGGTGTAAAGACCCCTCAACTATGCTAGATTCACTTCTTCATACTAAAACCAAAGCGAACCAGCAGCATATAAGCTGCATTGGTTAAACGCCAGTTAAGTATGGCTGTTTGAGCCCCCCAAAAAAGTGGGGTAAACCCTCTCTTCTGATGCCATCGTGGAAGACAGAGGTATTTTTATCGGTGATTGCCCGTGTATTCGAAAAAGCGTATGGAAGGCCAAAGAACGGATAATGTAATGTATCTCCGTCAGTAACTCCACAAAGTCATAAAGACCATGTGGGTGTTACGCAGGAGAGTTTTGTATAGCGCACTCACAGCCTAAGCGGCTTTCGGTACGAATTCGGTAGCCAACAGACTTTGTCTCACGCAACAAAGAGAAAGTGGGAAGCATAGCAGAGTCAGGAGAGCAGTCGAGGTAGTGAGTAGCATGGTAGTAGCAGCTCAGCACTGCTGAAAAAGATGTGCCATAGTCGGCAGTAGGAGATTAGTTGTCGTTGCGTAAGAATTGTGGAAGCGAGTTCCACAGACTAAGACCTGCAGAGCTAAAGCTTGTGTCGCCAACGGTCTTTAAGTGGAGGAATGGAACAGCTAATTTATTGTCCACACAGGACCTGAGGGTGCGAACAGGCTGAAATAGATGCAGCAGTTCAGCTAGGTATGAAGGAGCCAAGCCGTGGCGGGCCTTGTGGGTCAGCATAAGAACTTTGCTCTGTATCCGTTGCTCAACCGGCATTCATCCTAGCTCTTTTAGCAAAGGAGACACGTGCTCAAACCTCTGGGACCCCAGTGTTTTCTTCCTATGTACACATTCAAGACATACCGATGTTTCAGGTGTGAAGATTCCAATACTGAGTTCCGATGACCTTTGTTTCTTCAGAAATAATTTCTATACAAACTGAAGAACATTCTCCTCGTGTCTCCTCATTTTTGTCTGCTCTCTTGCTGTACCTGCCGACCAATCAAGCTATGGAGTATGTCACCTGCACCCCAGCCAAAACAGCAATGGCCGACGTTCACATGCTCTTGTTTCATTGAGGCGTTCGGGTCCATTTCCACTAACCATTCGATCATGCTTCCTTTCCAGCATGTGTAAAGTGCCTAGAAAGAGATTGAGTTCTCTGAGGGCGCTGTGATGCTCCTGCAAAGTGTCCTGCAAAGAAGATGCTCACTTATGTAAATAGAGTGCAAGCCGAGCTGGTTTGGTCCAGCGGTTAAGGTGCTCGCCCCGACCAAGTCTGTCCGAGGTCGTGAGCTCGAGCCCGGAGGCATGTGTGAAGCGCCTGAATAGAGATTTAGTACTCTTGGGGTGCTATACAAATGAATTGTATTTATTTTTTTACCCCCATACCATTAATGGAGGGTGTTACTTACCAACACCGTACGCTTTTCCCACAAACCTTCTCTTTGAGCTCAAACCTTCCTTTTCTTTTTCCTTTTCCTTTTGCTTGTCTGCAGGTGTTGGGCGTGGCAGCTTTTACGTGGAATCCTCTGTCTTATCTTCAACTGCCCCCCCCCCCCCCGCATTACAGCAGGCAGTTGTGGACCACACGAAGTTGCCGTCTATTTTTTCTGCAACGGCAGTGTAACCACCCTAACTATGAGGACAGCCAGAGGTCGTGGGCTCGAGTCCGGAGGCACATGTGAATTGCCTGAATGGAGATTAAGTTCTCTTGGGGCGCTATAAAAAAAATTGTTTTTTTAATGCACCTATTTGTGACAGCATTTAGTGGGTCCCTGTGATTCGTGCTTTATGTGCTCATGCTTGCTGACACCGTGCATGCTGCCACTAACAATACTTGCATGCTGACCCTGTGCATGTAACCATGTTATTCACAATGTTTATCAAGCATGATACCACTCACCATTCAATCGCGATTCCTTTGCAGCAAATGTAAAGCACCTAAAAAGAGATTGAGTTCTCTGGGGGTGCTTTATCAAGTGTATTAATGTTATTATTATTAACATTGCATTGTGTATCATCTGAAGCATCACTATGTCTGAAGCTGCATACTGGTATTAAAATATGGGGTCGCTGGTCCTGGTAGCAAATGAACGATACAGAGTCAAAACCCAGGCAGCATTCGGTAATGTCCGTTTCTCGTGCTTCTCACTCTTATGCATACATGTGGTAATCGATTGCCCAAAATAAGACTTCTTTTATTGATGGTGTCAACGTCATGCCAGAGCTTAATATCATTTTTAGGACATATCAGCCGCCTTTGCTTAGTTTTGTTTATAGAGTTCATAAAGTGCCAGTTGACTTTGGTTTTAGTTTGAGAAATAGATCTCAGTTGCTGGTTGCACGTTGAGGGGTTATACCTTTGGTTTTGTGAGATTATATTGGAAATCTTCAATTCCTATATGCATCTCCACTTTTGAGCTCTAGTGTGTTTACATATACATGTATATACCCATATATACTGTGTGGGTGACTGTATGTGTGTGTACGTGTACAGGTGTGTATATCCTTAGATATGTACTCTGGCCTGTGTATGTTGTGTGTGTGTGTGTGTGTGTGTGTGTGTGTGTGTGTGTGTGTGTGTGTGTGTGTGTGTGTGTGTGTGTGTACCGTGCTCACTCGTTCAGCAATCCTCTGCACAAACTGACTTGATTGTCCAACTCGAGCCCTCTCTACTGCTGCTGCTACTGTGTACATTGTGCTGCCTTTTAGTATTGTGCAGTAGTGCAGACGAAGGTGCAGAACGCTCCTAGTGAAGACCGCGGTGCGCATCCGAGTGTTCATCTTTGCTTTGCATTCTGCTTGCACAGGCCACGAACTTAAGCTCGCGTCAGAAAGGTCTCATCCCGTCGCCTGCCACTGAGGAGAGGCGACGCGCCACTGCTGCACAGGCAGCAGTTGACAGGGATGATGAGCCGACCAAGAGCTCCCGTGAGTCACGTATGCCTCGCCACCTGTCACACCACCCCAATCTCTCTCCCTACCCCCCCCCCCGGCACCCCAGCGGTCAATCGTGTGTCGCCCGGGGCTTGGCACGACCGCTGCCATTCTCGGGATGTGCATGTGGAGCTAACTGTCGAGCTGCCCTCAAGCTGTCTTCCTTTCCTGAGCCGAGAGCAGCGCTTGTTCGTTCGTTTGTTGTTGAGCTGACTTCACTACCACAATTCCGCATTTGAGTCCTTTTTCGAGGGAGATGGATGTTTATCTCTGCGGTATCAGTGAAACCTCATCATCCTCTGATAACAGTTATACTAGCTTTCGAGGAGCCGTTTTGTTGTTTCTTCTGTTCCAGCTTTGTGCTTGACGACCTTGTTGTTTTTCTGTTCAAGTTAAGATTTTTGCATCGGTGTTATAGATTTGCACTCCTCTTTGGTGCTCTCACTGTCGGTTTGGGTGCCGTCGCGGCTGTGTATATATATATATATATATATATATATATATATATATATATATATATATATATATATATATATATATAGTGTAGCTAGAAGAGCACTTTATCGGAAAATATCTGATCGGTAAGCGGACAGGATTGGAGAGATGAGGAAAATGAGGTATCAGATGCGTCACAAGCAGGAGACGGCTTCGAGCCATTGTGGTTTATACTTCACACAAGTCCACGGGGAACTTGCCACCACATGCTGTTAACAAGTAACGTTGCTCGAGAGCTGTCCATTAAGGGACCTGACCTGGTGAATTCTGCTGCTAACAGCTGGCTACCAGAGGCGAAGAGGCAAGCTGGCCGTGTGGACAGGCTCTTGACATCTGGCAGCAGTCAGTTCTCTCAGTCAGTTCTCTCAGCTAAGGTTCCCAGCACAATGGAGGGGGGAGGTCGTGCTGGAGGTCATGCTGTGGCCCAGCTGAGCTGTCATGCCATCGACGTCGTTCATCGTTACAGGCTATTTGTGTGCAGTCATCAGGCAACCTGCCTGGGCATTACACTGCATGCAGCTCGTCAAGCGGCTGCAGCTGTCAGCCATCGTGCCTGGTGGCCTCTGCCGAAATTTCGTCCTGTTTGCCTGCCCATTAAGTCGCACTGCTGCGTGTAACGTGTCGCCTTGTTACCTCGTTGCTGCTTGCCGTTCTTGCTGCCCGTTGTTGCTGCTTCTTGCCTGAGCAGCGAGCAGCTTACTCGTCTCGTTGCTGCAGTGCTGTGCGGCCTCGGCAGAAAGAAGAAGAAGAAGATTCCACAATCAAGCAAGCCGATCGGTAAGTAAGAGAGAGAGAGAGAGAGAGAGAGAGGGAGGGATGGAGAGGGGGCAGCACGGGGGAATGCTGCAGCTGCTGCTGCTGCTGCCGCCGTCGCACCCTGCACTCGAGCGCAGGCTTCGTCGCCGCCGGCGATGCCGCTCTGCCGCTCGACCGGCGTCGTTTGTTTGCGATGTTTGCGATGCCTTGTCTAGTCGAGCAGCAGCAGATCGGTTGTCACTTTGTCATCTTACCGGTGAATGTTTTCCCTTGTGTCAGATTCGTGCACACAAGATCATCGGGGGGGGGGGGGGAATCCGAGCTGATTAAACAGCCTCTTTTTGTATGGCGACAGAAGAGCCTTTTAGAGCTATCGCTACCACTTGCAGTGGCGATAAAGAATCGCCCACCGCAGGAATCGAACTCACGATCTCGGGACCGAGGTCGTGAAAGCAACCGCCTTACCTAGTGTGCAGGGGGCTAAACCCTCTCCACAATGCATCTGGCTAAAAGCCGGGGCCACCTCGGCGCAAGCTACAGACCTGTAGGTCCCCTTGGACACTGAGTGTAGAGGATTCGTTTGCGAGTGAATTCCGAGATAACTGCTGGTCAGTTGAATAACTCGTGGCAACCAAGCATGAGGCTAATAGTGAGCCACACATCGGGTTCGCTTGCTCTGGGTACAGTACAGGCTTAGAGGTGAAGGGTGCAGGATGCAGCTCCTGGAAGGCCCCCTCTGCTTCCAGAAATGCAGGCTCTGCAGGCTCACCGCCCCCTCCCCACTAATGCTTGATTGTGTCTTCCCCTCTTTCCTCCCCTCCCCTAGAAACCCCAGCGTGGCTGCCCGGCTTTCTAGGAGAGGCTAATCCATGCTTAGAGAGGACGTGGCCAGAAGCCCGTCCGTCGGGCGGGTGGTGCCTTCAGTGTGCAGCTTCAGCATGAAGCTCCTGTTCTGCAGGTTTATTTATATTGGTGACAAAATGAGTGCATTTCATTCGGGCCCACCGAAGGGGGGCACTAAAAGAAGCTGCTGGAGAGCAGCTCCAGCAGCGTGCGGGCGTTCCACGTCACGGCTTCCAGTGAGAGCCGTCGTTTTTTTTCTTTTAAATGATCCTTTAGTGTCTTCAGACTGTCCAAATTGGGGCCGAATCCAGTTTTAGCATGTCTAAGGAGTCGTTCGGGCATCGTTCTTTTGACGTTAAACTTGGGGCTCCATTTGGGTGGATAATAGCCAGTTTTGAGTGGGTCAACAGATCCTCTGCCTCTGGTAAGAATTTGGAAAGCAGGCCTTTACCTTTTGTCACACCCTCAGCTCCACGAGATCAGGCCGAGCCGGGCGAGCGAGCCGGCAAGAGAATCGGCATGCAGGCACGCCTGCACGGGGCCATGCACGTCGTTGCAGCACCACCGGCCGCCGGTCCGGCGATCCTGTATGAAGAGGTGATCCGCGTCGGGCCCAGCCGACGGTGCACGCTCGTGCTGGCCGGAGCGCAGGGCATCGGGCGCCGCAGCATGAAGATCAAGCTGGTCACCACGTATCCGGAGGACTTTGGAGCCGCTCTGCCCAGTAAGTGCCCCGATCCAGACTCCTCGTCCTCCGGCCTCTCCTCCCCCCCCCCTGGAAGGCCGGCCGGCTTGCGTATCGTCCGGCCGGCCTTCCGGGGATGCTCAGCTGCTTTGGTCGCTGCTCGACGTCCGGACGAGGAGTCATCGCCGCGCCCCTCTCGCCTGCCCGACCTCTCTCTATCTCTCTCTCTCCCGACCCAGCAACCGCAGCAGCAGAGCGAAGTCAGGTTGCGGGGGCCGCAAGAGCCTTCAGCCCTTTGAGACGCGTTGTTAGCCCGCAGCTAGCTAGCTAGCTAGCTGCGGGCTTCTTCTGGCAGTCGCAGCTGCTGGCGCGATGCGGCGCGGCTGAGGCGGCCTCACGAGGGCCGCTGCCTCATCCGCTGACCGCGAGCGGCTGCCGCGCGGTGCCTGCAGGCACGTCGAGGCCGAAGCGCGACGGTGAGGCGGACGGCCGCAACTACCGCTTCCTGACGCACGACCAGATGAAGCGCGACATCGACGCAGGCCGCTACCTGGAGCACGGCGAGCTGCGCGGCAACTACTACGGCACGTCATTCGATGCCCTTCGTGACATCATCGGCCAGAGCAAAGTGTGCGTCGTCGACGCCAAGGCCACGGTGAGGCCGGCGTGCCCTGCCTTTGCGCACGCACGCGTGCTTTGCCGCCCCGGCAGCGGCTGGCGCCAGCCAAAAGCGAGCGAGAGAGAGCTCGCGAGTGAGCGCTCGTGCACCAGCACGCTTTCGCGCGTCGCAGGTGCTGGCGAAGCTGCGGACGGCCGAGTGGACTCCGTTCATCGTCTTTCTCAGTCCGCCGAACGCAGCCGCTCTGCGCGAGATGAACGAGCGCGCCATAGCGTCCGGAATCGACGTGGCCATGAAGGGCGTAAGTCTCGCGTGGCTGCGCTGATCCGCCTTTTGCTTCCAGCTGCTGCACCTTGCCTGCTGCTGCTGCTGCTACTGCTCTTGAGCACTCGGCCGGCGAACATGATTCCGTAAGGCGTGCTTCAAGACCAGCGAGCCATCCGGCCCGGTTACCCGAGCGAGTCACAAGCACCTGGCCCCTGACCCCCCCCCCCTGCCCTCAGCCTACGAGCGGACCGGCTTCGGAGCGCGGTTTGCTCGCCTGTTCGCTCTCCGGAGCTCTGAGCGCACGTTTGCGTCGTGCTGCCCCACCACTGCAGCTGCAGCTCTGGCTGCTCTGCCACCTCCTCACTTTACTTAGGTCGTGGCTCCTTGAGTCTGATCGCTTGCTGTCTGTCTCTCTGTCTGTCTGTCTCTCTGTCTGTCTCTCTGTCTGTCTCTCTGTCTGTCTCTCTCTCTCTCTCTCTCTCTCTCTCTCTCTCTCTCTCTCTCTCTCTCTCTCTCTCTCTCTCTCTCTCTCTCTCTCTCTCTCTCTCTCTCTCTCTCTCTCTCTCTCTCTCTCTCTGTCTCTCTCTGTCTGTCTCTCTCTCTCTCTCTCTCTGTCTGTGTGTGTGTGTGTGTGTGTCCTAGCTGCTGCACTGTCGTTAAGTGTATTGGCCAGCCTAGCCGGCAGTGTGATGGCGATCTGCCAATCTTACCTGGCTCTATTGTTTACGCGATCGCCTATCTCGTCGCTTCTGGCCGTCCACTACACAGCCCACAGTTCGATCGTTGTCTCGTGGCAAACTTGGCAGGAGGTATGGGGTACAGTGCGCAGGGGGCGCTGGGGGGAAATGGGGTACAGTTGCGCAGGGGGCGCATCGTGAGATGCTGAGCGACACTGAGGGCCCCGAGTGGCAGAGCCCTGAGACGAGAAGCGGGCCGAAGTGCTGCAGCCAGGACTCGCTCAATTCTTCTGCACAGTACGTATGGTCGGTGGAGAAGCATGGCAGCCACTCACCCCATCGCCAGAAGTTAGGTCGCCGTGCTGCTGTCCAGCAGAAATGTGGGAATATTCTAGAGACGGAAAGGGTGGAATGTTCCGGACGCCACCGGTGCCGATCAGCCAGCGCCAGTGCTCTCCCGTCAGCCCCTCCCTGGCCTTCGGGCATGGTCGGCGGCGGCCAGTTCCTTTATAATAATAATAATAATAATAATAATTCACTTGATAAAGCGCCCTCAGAGAACTTAATCTCTCTCTAGGCGCTTTGCATTTGCTGCAAAGTGAAATGCAATAGAATGGTAAGTAAAATCATGCTTGAAAAACAAACGAAATGAATAATATGGTTAGGGGTGACATGCACAGGGTCAGCATGCAAATGTGGTTAGTGGCAGCATGCACAGTGTCAGCACGCATAAGCACATCAAGGACGAATCACAATCACCCACAAAATGCTGTCCTAAATAGGTGTGTTTTTAGGTTCCTTTTAAATGTGGTCAGGTCAGGGGACGTTTGTTTGTTTGTTTGTTGCTTTCACTGTCACAAGGCAACAACAAGTTGAATTGTTTATCTTCCCCTTTTTCAGGAGGAAGATATCAAGAGAATACTGGAAGAGTCTGCGAAGATCCAACTACAGCACAAGCACTTGTTTGATGAGATAATTCGCTTCGATGACTTTGACAATGCCTTCAAGAAAATTATCAGCCAATTCGACTATGCACAGCATGAGCCACAGTGGGTGCCAGCTTCGTGGGTGAGTAGCTCGCTTCGGCTAGCCACAGCCAAGTGGTCACCTATGCCCTTCTGCTACAAGAAACGATTGCTAGCAGTGGCTACGTGTTGCATCCGAAATAGTTCAGCCTATCCTAATAGTAGAAACTAGAAGACGATCAGTCCAATGTAAAGAAAATGCTCTCGCACGACACTTTGTTTTGTTTTTACTGGCATGCTTGTTTCATTCATGCCATCGTCGTTTACCTTAGCTAGCCACTAGTTATTCAGAAAGATCGTTTCATGACCAACCTGACCAGGCAACTTTCATAGTGTGAATAAGCAGGCTTAAAACTGTAGGTGTTTGCATGTTGGCTGCCGTTGCCGTAGCAATGAAGCCAAACTCTTGTGTCCGCACGATGAACTTGGCATTTACTTCCAGTTAATTCGGTAAACTGGTATTTGGTAGTTACTACGTTTCAAATAGAGAGTGCTAAAAGAAACACCTAGCTTCCCTTGACTTTCTCCTTGGTCCCCAGCAACGGCTGTTATAATGCAATGATCTGGCACAGACCTCGAAATCTGAAGTCTCAAGGTCTTGACCTTGTCCGTCACACCCTTTCTTCCTCAACTGGATCCCACTAGAGATTCAGAAACTTTGGTTCGAACCATTTTTTTCTCTCACTAATTCGATGTGCTGAGCTCCTTGCTCAGCCTCGGTGGCTGTGGCAGTGTGGCAGCAGAGGAGAGGGGAAGTAAGAGACGAGCGTCACATGATCGACTAACTTTTCTTCCACAGGTGCTTGCTATCATCGCCTGTTTTTACCGAATTCTGCCTATCTGACCACATGCCTATCTCATTCAGTCTACAGTGTGTGCCCTCTTCCACAGCTAAAGTCACCCGTTAATCGCAAAACCTCAAGGCCCTTGACGTCGATGCAGTCTGCACGAGAATGTCTGCCTCGCCTCTGCTGCTCAGTCCCTCTGCCGACCTGTCATCATTGGTAGAATGCTACAATGCGACACTGGCTTACATGCCCGACGAGTTTTCACCTCTGACCCGTCGATAACTCCGCGTGGTGGGTGGGCTGTTCTGGAGAGTTTTGATAGCGCTCAGAAAGCCTATGGGGCTTTTTGGTGCACGTACGATAGCCGACAGTCTTCATTAATCTCATGCAACAAAGAGAACGTGCGAAATGCGTAGCTGAGTGAGATGGGCAGTCAATAGCCAACAGTCCTCAATGATGCATCAGAGCTGTTGAGGCCGTCTACTTAATAAAACTTGTTTTCGGCTTGTAGTCGTCCAAGAGGATGCCTATATTGCAAGCACTCGGTGGTGGTCGTGCTACGGTCGGCCTCACCAATTATTAAGAGTATATTCATTTATTAAAGTCTTACGTTTTCGCTTGTCATATGAGAAGTTTGATTCTATCGTCATAGTTTTGCTTTGCCTGACTCATCAATCGCTGCAGTTGATTCTCGTGGCTAGAATTAGCGAAAGCGGTTGGATTCGGTTGTATTCGGCATAGAAGTGAAAGCCGTTACCATCGGCACGATTTACTTCCCCTGAGAAGCTGCTTTAGTGATGTATATATAGTCAGAAGTCAGACACAGGGTACCAGACATGTCTGCTGCCACTGGCTCTGCACCAGAGTGGCCCCTCCCAGAGTGGCCGGTCTCCCAGACTGGCAATAAAGAACGTGCATAATTGGCTTTGTTAGTCAAGCCCGACCTCACACCGGCCACTGCTGGTGGCTTTTAGTCGTGAACAAAATGCCGCAGGACGGCCTGGGATTGCTCGGCCGCTGTGCTTTTCTTTCCGCTGCAGAATGAGAGTAAAGACGGAGAGAGAATCGGCTTTAGAAATTGGCCTCACAGTCTCCTTCTTCGGCTTCTTGTACTGCCGCTGAGCATCGTTGTATTGTACCTCTTGCTGGCTAAAATGCTGGGCATTTATTCGAGGTCTTTCGAGTTTTTTGTTTCCTTTGTTCTTGCCGCCCGATTGATGTAGGCAACAATTCCGCCCAGCGAGCATTCCAGCATGTCGTTGTCACTGTGGAATGCTGTGTGGTCTTGTTGCTATTTCGTCTTTGACACCTTCGTTTTGGCGTTTAGTCCGCTCAGTGGTTGGCATCTTACGTCTGTGGTTTCACATTCCTTGCTTCCTAAACCCATTAACTGTACATCCTGACCGACTTTTGATATCTCGCCTTGCTAGGGCGTGAACGATTGGACTGCAGTGCTCGCACTCGCGGCCAGAATATGATTGCATTACAGTGTACCCAAATACTGTATAGCCAAAGCACAATGTCGCAGTTCGTTGTGCTCATTCCTCGTCTTGCGGTGGCAGTGACTGAGTAATTTCTTACGTGTGGACGTGTCATGCATCGAAATTGGTATCCGCGGACTCCCAGGACCTCTTGAATCATTGCAGGCTAGCGCATCAGGAATGACACCTCTACCTGTTGGAGATACCTTGTGAGGACATGTGGGTGGCGATTGGCGACAACGACGACCAGGTCTGCAGGCAAGGGCGACCAGCGCAAGAGCTCGGGGCCAAGCCATTGCTTTTGACTTGATCGGGCATGCTCGGGGCCTACGACCTGGCTGTTCTCTTGGAAAGTATCGTGCTGATTTATCTTTACTAGCATGCCTCATCAAGCTGTCGCCTGCATTCTATCATAGTAACCTATTTTTCTTTGCCTTGTGCACTTCATGTACCATTTCGTGCAAAGACCTTTCTTTACATGGCATTTCCCAGAGCAGTGACATGACGGATGCTGGTCGTGAGAAATTATGGCCTCACTCGGTGCAACTCAACCCTGTGCATCTATCAGCTTCGTCACTCGTTGCAAGTGGCTTTCCGGCTGTCCCAGCTGTACTGAGTCGCGTTAGCAGATGCAAGTAGTTCATTGCACCATTCCACGTATGTAGATGCAAAGGCTTAGAGGTGTGTGTGTGTGTGTGCGTATAATCGTAGCTGCAACATGGACCAGATAGTCTTTTGCAAACGCGTTGGCTCACTGCCTGCTGCTCTGTTGCTGTGCAGTTCTATCGCAGCATACGGTATTTTCAGACAGCTTGGTAATCCTTAAACTTCGGCTTGTAATGTTGCGAGCATGACCTGATGGGACCACCATTTTCTGGTGCAAAATCAAGTCAGCTTGCGTTGTGCTGCCGCAGCAAAGCGTTCGTAAACTTTCTCTGGTGATTTGTATTTTGTATATGGTAATATTCCAAATAAATCATTAATTTGTGGCACCGATCATCGGATGTTTTCTTGTCGAAAGGTTTGTCGTTCGAGCCAGGATTAGTTGGACGGCACTGCAACTTCTGACAGCTGTAACTGCAGTTGACTTGTCGCTGTATATGTGTAAGGTTTGGCGATTGATGGAGCAGCAAAGGTGACGATCCGTGAGTTAAGGTGTGCAGACATTTGGGTGCAGGTTTCGTGAAATGTGCCCACTTAGCGGTGTGAGCAAAGCTGAGCAAGACCATTAGACTGTTGGTCTTTCTAGCCATTGCCCTGCACTAATGAAGGAGTTCAGGGGTAGCAAGAAATGGGTTCACGGTCAGATGAGTCTTTTATCATCTGTTATGAGACACTACATGTGTGGCTGAGCTATTAATCAAGCTTAAATGAGACTAGGTTGCAAATGGTTTACCGGGGCAGCAGTTGTGACGTGCTTTGTCAGACAGAGGCAGGTGACAGTGCTAGTCCAGCAGGCGCTCTTTTGCCGTTAGACGTATGGACATATTCTTGGAGAAATCCATATCAAAATCTGACCATACGTAATAATAATAATAATAATAATAATGTACTTGATAAAGCGCCCTCGGAGAACTTAATCTATTTCTAGGCGCTTTACATTTGCTGCAAAGTGAAATGCAATTAAATGGTAAGTAAAATCATGCTTGAAAAACAAACAAAATGAATAAATAACATGGTTAGGGGTGACATGCACAGGGTCAGCATGTGTTTGCTAATGCTTAGATGTGTACTAATCATCATTTCTAACAAGCAGTATCCGTTGTTTGCTACCCAGGCGTTTTGTCACGTGGGCTAGAGCATTGGCTCTCTCTGCGAACGTTAGAATAGCAGGT
>WPIO01000170.1:57500-65000 GCA_009760855.2 Cristatella mucedo
CAAAGGAAGCAAGATCGTATGGCTACTGTTAGCGTAAAAAAATTTAAAATGCATAAGCGGTAGCCTGCAAATACGGTTAGTGGCAGCATGCACGTCGTCAGCACGCGCAAGCACACGAGGGATACGCCACAAAGACCCATCAAATGCTGTGAGAAAAACGTGCGTTTTTAGCTTCTCTTTAACTGTTGTCACGTCAGGTAATGTCGAGATGTCAGACGGTAGGGAGTTCCAAGCTTAAGGAGCGTGCAACAAAAAGCGCGAGGTCTGTAAATAGTACCAGGTTCGTTCGAGGCACAGCTAGCTTATCAGAGGCCTAGATATTGCAAAAAGGTAAACGAAGGATTGGCTTCGGAAATAGAATCGTAGGACATTCGCGAGACGCTGAGGTGGCGGCGGCCGCCCGAAGCAGCAGCTCAACGACGCTGCGCCGGGAATGGCAGCGCCGAGGCAATGGCAGGCGCGGGCATGACGCCTCCGTCAGATCGCTCCATCGCTCCGCCAAATCGCTCTGACGGCCGGAGCACAGCGCCCGCGAGTGAGTCTCGTGCACCCAGCGCCCTCGTGCGTACCGCCCGCACCACCGGATCTCTGCCAGGCGGCGAACAACGAACTGCAGCCGGAGGACAATTGACGCCTACTGCGATCCTATTTGGGCGACGCGATCTGTCGATCGTCAGCAGCGATCGTTGCCGCTTTCTAATGACAAAGGCAGTGAGCTGAATGAATTTCGAAATATGGAACGTCGCACCGCTTCTCTCTCTCTCTCTCTCTCTCTCTCTCTCTCTCTCTCTCTCTCTCTCTCTCTCTCCCTCTCTCTCTCTCTCTAAACAAGGGGAGTCGGAGAGATCGGCGGCCAAGTGGCGTCACGCGGCAGTTGCCTCCAGGTACCACCCAATGACGACGCGACATTCGGTGGGCGTACACCTGCTTAAGCTCTCCCGACGGAACGAAGCCGCCCGTGGCAGCTAGCTATCGAGCTCCGGATCTTGACGGAGAGGCGTTCGCGAACGCTCCGTCCTCTGCGAAAACTAGGAGGGCTCCGCCAACATGTCGTCACGCTCAGGGCTGCCTCGGACAATAATGTCGACGCTACTGTTTTCGTAGACGTCGCCGGTTCGGCGACCACGCACTGGAGCAGCCGCAAGCTGTCGCGGGGTGACGAGGTCGAGGCGTTGAGGTCTAGGTCGATGTCTTGTTTTCATCCCAAGGCTGTCACATTCCGATGCTCAGCGAGCGATATTCCGACGAGCAAGCGAGCGGACTATTGCGCCAGCAGCCATTTTTGGCCCTGCCGGAGTCCTCGGGACGCCTGAGGCGGCCTATTTTGAAAGCAGCACGGCCTTTCAAATCGTCAGTCCTGCACTACTCTGTCGCGCGCGTAATACACAACAGACCTCCCCATCGCATTGGCGAAGCGCTGACGGAGTCTTGACCTAGGGGTTACAGTTGCCACTGCACCCGACGAACGACGCTGCCAGTCAGTCCAGTCTGGCGGATCGAACGCCCGCCCGCCCGCAGCCGGAAGCCGCCGCCGCCGCGCGCACTCCGAGAGCAGCGCGCGCTTCTAATTCATCGAGGAATTTGCGGTCGATTTCGCAGCGCCGGCTCAGGGGTCCGATGGTCAGAATCCGCGCCCCGCGAGCCGCGCTCTTCTGGCGCGCTCGCGCGTTCAGTGCGCTCGCGCGCGTACGGCGAGCGGGTCAGTCGGCTGCCGACTCGTTCAGGCCGCGCCCAGCAGCATTCACGTGCAGCTGGGACGCTTTCTGCCTCTCGCAGCCCAGGCTCAGTCGCCGTCGGCGCGACGGCCGAGGCCACCGCGCCGACGGCGACCTCTCAAAAAATCCTCAAGCTTGCTGGCGAGTCTTGCTACTCACTGCTACTGCTTAAGTGACCTTCGCTTCGTGACCGACTTTTAAAAGCGCCAATGCACATGTCGAAATGCTGGGGCAAAATGCACGCGCATCCGCGCGACGAAAACAAGGCGATGCGCATTTACGACCCGTTCGCACCGGCGGCCAGCGCGCCAGCAGGGCCGCCCTACGCGCTCTGGCTCTTACCGCTGCCCTTTGCCCCGACCCCTTAAACCGGCCACATTACAATCGACGAGGTCACAAAGGTCAGCTGGCGATGAAATGGGTACAACTTTTATGCTCGGAGCGTCGACCGTTCATTCGTCTCGCCGTTCTCTCGTCCGTCTCCCTTCCGGCGCTACCCTTCCGATAGAGGAACGCTAGCGCTGCCCCGGGTCGCGTTGCGAGAGGGCTGTAGCAGCAGAACAAAACTACGACGCTAAGATAACTAAGCATGCTTTTAGCTATCTTTTTCGTTTAGAGCTTTCTAATACCCATAGACCAAATCCTAAACTCTAAAGCCTAAACTCTAAACCCAAAAACTCTAATCCAAAGCAATACCGAACTTAACCAGTTAACCATAAACCGTAAACCCAAAAACATTTTCCCTGGGACCTATGCTTAAAAGGTGATGACTAAAAACGCGCTTATTTAGCGGAAGTATAAACATCCGCCGGCGACCATGCTGAACAGCCCGCTACGAGCACTGTGCCCGTAGCAGAACCTGACATTGCTGTATGAACAAACGCTGCTGTATTAGCAGGCGTTAACCGCCGGACGCGGTGCTTTGGCGGCGACGGCTCGACGAGCAAATAGGCCGGAGCGCCAATTTCGTCTCAATCCTTACGAGCCGAAGACGAGCTCAGCCGGCGTACGGCCGGCCCGCTTCTCCGCCAGACGTCGCCAGCGTCGCTGCGCTCGCGGCGGCGTGGCGAGCGGCCGAACCTCGGACGCAGCAGGCGCACGTGCGACTGTTGGAACGCGCTGCACTCGGACGGAAGCGGCAGCGTTGCCCGCATTCGCGCCCGAGAGCGCTTTGCGTCCGCGCGCCGAGCGGGGCATTTCATTGTAAGAGAGCGGGGTCGGGAATGCTGCGAGCGTACGGAAGAGCGCCGACCGACGCAACGGTCAGAGAGTGCTGAGAGCGTGAGCCGCGGTGAGTCACGCCTCACCGGGTCGGCATATATACGTATGCCGGGGGTCGGACGTGGCGATCCTCCTTCTTCTCCGTCTTCGCAAGCGCGCAATCGTTCGCGGCACCGCTGCGCGGGGACACGCGAAGTCTGTCGACGGATATCGGCTGCGGCGCATAGGAGCCGCCGGTAAGCGCGGGCGCGTCCTGGCCAGGAAAGCCACCGGTGCGCCCGCTGGCTTTCGCGCACCGCCATCGCCCGCACGCGGCGCGCTCTGCGGAATGCCAAGCGGCGGCGGCGAGGGGAAGAGCGTCTTCCCCTCCCCCTCCTCTCCTTCATCCGAGACTTCGACGCGTCGTTTGCTGGCCGGCCACTCACCCAGTGCGCCCCGAGCGCCGGGTGCGTTCGCAAAAGATGGCCGCCGCGGCCGAGTGGCCGTGACTTTTTCCGGTGGCTCGCGCCAAAGGGAGCTGGGTCCTGATGCGAGCGAGTGGGCAGCCGGAAGTTACCGCCGATTGTTGAGATCCTCAGTCCGACGCGGCAGGCGCTTAAATAATAATACTAGTAATGATAGTGATAATAATAATAATAACAAGAGAGTGTATAGTGCCATAAGAGAAGTTAAATTCTTTGCTGGCGCTTGGCGTATGCTGGAAAGGAAGCGACCGAGTCTGTTAGTCGTTGGCCACGGACGATGTTGTTTTGACCGCAGGACCCTCGCCAGCTCGGGTAGCGGTGCAACGCGTGCTGCAAGTGCAAAGGTCTGAAGCTCGCTGTACTCCAGCGATAATGACGCAGCGCTCTATGTTCTGCACGTTGCGTTAACAAGAGCATCGTATCGAGCACGATCGCAAGAGCACGATCGCGAGCCGATTGGCCTGTAAATTAGGCCAATACAATAGGCGACTTCCCACAGATTCGTTCACAGGTTTGCTGCAGCTCACGCTCAGCGCTAGAACTCACCGACCGGCGGTCAGGACCATGCCTTGCATAACGGCCAGGTCCTAAGTCGTACAGTATTCTCGTCCCTTCATAATCATTGATCACGCTGCTCTTATTAATAAGCTTTGAACTATCGCTGCAGTCTCATAAGCGGCTTTCGGTCATAATTCACTGGGAACAAGCTCATAGTTTGGAATCGCAGTTCATTTTTCAAGCTCATAGCACGTAATCGCGGGGCACTGCAATGCTACGAGCAGGTGTAGCGGCTTCCAAGTCCGAGCAGAACGAAGTCGTAAGCGAAGCGCTCGTAACGGCGCTAGTCTCAGCCGACGTGCGACGACTGCGGATGACGCCTGAGCCAGGTTGCAGCGCGGCTAGCTACTCGTAGGGGGTTCTGCTGCACCGACGCACGCAGGCAGCAGCGGGAAACGGCAACGCGGGCAGCAGCGGGAAACGGCAACGACGACGAAGAGCGCTCCCTACTTTAACATAACAAGTCCACAACGTAACGTAGAGAATCTATTTGATAGCGACGGAGGATTACAAGGATTACTGACGGTCGCGATGTACACTTACGGCCTTGAGCTCAGTGCCAGGCTAACTCCGGAAGCATAGCTGACAACCTGTTATATACGGCTTCTGCGTTCACGCTGCCTGGGCCATAGATTATCGCATAATCGGCTCATAGCCGTTATAAACCAGGAACAGCAGACGATCAATATCTGTCACAATCTAGCCGATTCATCACGCCGCCATTTCAGAGAAACTCCCAAATCCCCTCTCGGTGTATCAGCAGAACTTGGCTTGGCCGCAGAGTCCACGGATGCAGTGGTGTTCCTAGGATATTTCGCGCCCGGCGACGAACTCTATACAGATGGCGCCCCCTTCGCGCGTTGTGATGTAAACATTTTATTTCAAAAGTACTTGGCACCCACAATGGCGTCCCCTGACCCGGCGCACGGGGACGTATGCCCCCTGGCTCCCCTTCTGTACGCCGCCGCCGCAGCTTTTTGAAATGTCGTGCCGTTGTCGGCAATCGTCCCGCCTCTTGCGGCGGACAACACAGGATTGCGAGCAGCACGACTCTGACCCACGAACGAATGGTCTGCCGGCTCGTCGAGTGCAAGTGCCGTAATGGGCGGGGCTAGGTCGGCTGCGGCGGCTGGGCTGTAGGTACGCTGAAATTAGGTGCGGCGACGGCCGGCCGGCGGCAATAGAATGCGTTTGGTTCGGCGGTGCTAGGAGCCGGGACGTCCGACTGCCGATTGCGCGCGCTTGAGCTCAGTTACTCTCGATCGGAGGGTCGACGCCTGTCTGGACCCGGGGTCATGCTGTACGCCGCGATGTCAGGGGGGGCCGGGAACCGGGGCTTGGCGCCCAAGTCGTGCTGCGGTACTACCTGGACGCCGTCGCGCGGAGGCCGGTATGAATGCGGCAGCAGCAGAGATGCAAGGTAGACGCGTGTGCTTCGCGCTTTGAGAGACAAGACAGACAAGACAGACAAGACAGACAAGACAGACAAGACAGACAAGACAGACAAGACAGACAAGACAGACAAGACAGACAAAGACCAGACAAGACAGACAAGACAGACAAGACAGACAAGACAGACAAGACAGACAAGACAGACAAGACAGACAAGACAGACAAGACAGACAAGACAGACAAGACAGACAAGACAGACAAGACAGACAGGACAGACAGGACAGACAAGACAGACAGAGCTGAAAGCCGTCGGGGCGCCGCATAATGTTCCTCGGCGGATCGAGTCGTCGAGTCAGGCTCTGCGAGGGAAGCGGGCCGTAGGACGCCGCGGTGGTTTTCGGTCGAACGAGCTCGGTCAGCTTCGGTCAGCGAGCTGAAAGAGAGGCTGAGGGTTGAGGGCTACACTGTAGGCCCTTCTCGAGCTTTTCCTCAGCGGCGGACAAGCTTGGCACACGCGTTGTTGCTACCGATAGCGCACCGTGTACGCAGTTCAGGCACTGAACGGTGCCTAATTAAAGTCTCTTCAGAGTAAAGCAGCCACCCGGTAGTCGCGTAGTCGCGGTTTAATGAAGGAGTCACGGACGGACCTGCGCAAAGCGGCGCCGCCGTCTGCGTTTCGGGCCGGACAGAGCCGACGCGCTCGCGCCAAGGCCGACTCACGCTGCTCTCTTCTGCTTCGGCCTCGACCTCGATCTCCGGCCTCGATCTCCTGCCCCGATTGTCAACTCCCGCTGCCGCATTTCGTAACGTAATCGGCGCCGTGGCGGTTCGTGGCAGCGCGCGGTAAGATGGTCGGTGCTTCGAGCGCGCGGGCAGATAATGATATAATAATAATAACAATCCTAGCTGATTAAGCAGCCTCTTTTTGTATAGCGACAGAAGAGCCTTTACGGGTTTCATCACCGCTTGCAGTGGCGATAAAGGGTCGCCCACCACAGGAATAGAACCCACGACCTTAGGACCGAGGTCGTGAAAGCAACCACCTTACCTAGTGTGCCATCACGGCTCACCGTGCCGTCGCACTGAGCGCATTGACCTTGCGCACGGCTCGCTCGAGCCAGCCGGTGCCCCATTTAGTCAGCTGCTGCGAGAGTTGCTTTGCCCTTGCTGCACCGCCGGCGGCCCGCGTGCCCAGGAGTGCAGCAGGCCGTGCCGAGTCGCCGCCGCCGCCCCCAGCGCGGCCGCAGCCGGCTGGCGCGGCGCCATTTCTGAATGCCCGACGGCGGCGGCGGCGAGCAAAGAAGAAGGACGCTGCGCCTGGATCGACCAGGAGGAGCCAAGCTAGGAAGCGCGGCGCAAGAGAGTAGAGCTATATATGGTGTGACAGTTCTTGTCACGACCGTCGCCAATGGTCTTTCAATAGCAAAAGTCGTTGGCGGCCAGTCAACCTTGTCGCTTGCCCACCGTACCGCAGCCCCTGATTAAATCGGAGTCATGACTTAAGTTTCCCGCTTCTTTTATTTATTATCAGAGTGGAAAATACTAAAAGAAAAATAGTTGCATTAGGCGCGTATGTCACGGGAAATACTCCTGACAACATTAGGGATAACTTTGACTTTGGTTCAGCGGTTAAGGTGCTCGCCCTGACCAAGGTCTGGCTGAGGTCGTGGGCTCGCGCGCTGAGGTATATGTGAAGCGCCTGAATAGACACAAATGAATTACATTTTAATTATATTAACCAAACTTGCATGCTGCCTCTGTGCATGTCATCCCTAGACATGTTATTCTTGTTGCTTATCGAGCATGCTGCCGCTAACCATTCGACCGTGCTTTCTCGCAGCAAATGAGTTCTCTTAGGGGGCTATATCAAATGCATTATTGTTATTATTAATTATTATATATACAATTATCCAGCTTTGGGTGGGGCGGCAGGATAGCACGTGGGCTAGTATGCCAAACGCTTGCGTCGTGAAGCAGCCGTAGCATTAAGAATTCTTAAAGGAACTGTTTCGCACAAATTTAGAGAAAAAATGTATTGATTGAAAGCGCTTCTAATGCCCCTCGGCCAGGCCGCCCTGAGCTACCGCAAGGAGGGCACGCGCGAAGCGAAGGCTGTAAAGCCAACGACGCTCGTCCGTTTGGCTTCCGCC
>WPIO01000170.1:70000-117500 GCA_009760855.2 Cristatella mucedo
TGTGCCTGAGCATCGGGTAGTCGGCATTTCCCTAGTCGGCATTTCCCTACTGCCGATTATAGCACATCCTTTTCAGCGGTCCTGAGCTGCTACTTCTATGCTATTCACTACCTCAACTGCTCTCCTGACTCTGCTATGCTTCCCACTTTCTCTTTGTTGCATGAGACGAAGTCTGTTGGCTACCGAATGCATACCGAAAGCCACTTAGGCTGTGAGTGCGCTATACAAAACTCTCCTTCGTAACACCCTCATGGTCTATATGACTTTGTGGAGTTACATTACGGAGATACATTACATTGCACTACATTTCATTTTTGCGAGGGCCTCACGAAAAGCGGACAACCGCCGCGAATCGGCTCAAAGAGCATCTCATCGAGGATGGGTGACGATTAACATTCGAGGATCGTGTATGGTCGGCTAGGAGCCTTACAGGTGCTCTACTGGCAGCCGTTGCCGTTTGGGGCTGGTCTGATGCCTGCGTCGCTGATTTGGGTGGGGAGGTGGTAGTAGCTCGGATAGTCGCTCCGGCAGTAGTTCGGACGGCTGTCAGGCGGAAGCTTTCGGGGTTCTACTTCTTGGCTGGGACACGTGGATTCAACGAACGTGCGAAAAATTAGGAGTGCCGTCAATGGCCAACCTCCGTAGCCCGAGAGAAATGTCAACACACACAGTGCTGACCCGAAAGTCCCGAGCATCCTAGGAATCGAGATGGAATCTATGTTTCATTGCTTTAGGAACTCTTGTCTAAAACATTAGCACCGTAACATAGGATCCACGCGAATTAACGATTTCGGTCACGAAAGGGGCGTGCAACCATTTGGTTTGTTTACCAGGCTTACAAACTTGCGAAATTAGCTGTTTTTGAAGTATGTATCAGGAGAAACTTCCGGATTCCGATATAGTTTCTATTTTGAACGAATACTGTGTTGTAGCAATGTGTGATAATGGCTAGCTCAAGTTCAATACATTTACTACATTTTTTATTTCGTCTCTAGAACTACATCTCAATGACTGAATGGAGCTCTTTCTCAGTAACAACTAATAGTAACAACCAATACTTTTTAAAACAAGCTATTGTATGCATGAGCCGCCTTTAGACAGATGCGGTTTGATGCAATACAAGGAATCGTTGGAGCAGTAACGAGGGAGCACTGTACAACAGCCCTTTCTAATAAACAAGACCTTACAGAAATAATTTCCAATTACTGTATAGGGTCTAAACTCACTAGGCTTACGAATGTGCGTACTAACCCAAACTTCCGCCCCCTAATCCTAAGGCAACTTTTTAATGTAAGGCCACCATGGTGTCGGCTTTTGATATGTTTGCCGAGACATCTGAAGCGACTGTATAATGTTTCACAGCTCTTGTTTTATCCGGAAGGGTAATTAGGTGGTTTCTCTCTCCATGTGCATCACCAATTCCTAGTATGGTCGCGAAACATGTCAGGACTACGTCAGCATATGCGAAAAATCAGATGATTAATTGTTCAGTATTCTTGAAGAAGCGCCCGGCAGTCACCGACAAGCATTTTTTTAAGGCGAGACACTAAGCACATCCAATAAATCAATCTTACTTTGAAGTGGTCAATCAAATATATCAATCTTTGAAGTTTGAAATCTTCCTTTGCAGCAAATATAAAGTGCCAAGAAAGAGGTTGAGCTCTCTTAGGGCGCTATATCAAATGTTTTGTTATCATTATTATTATTAAGTGTTCTAATAGTGCTACTAGAAACTGTTCGTGGTTAACTGCACGAGGGTACTTCGGTTCGGCTTGAAAAGGATAAACAAGTTCATTGTTTTTCATATCCAGTAGGCTAATCAAAATAGCAGCATGCACAACGCACTGCAAATGTTGCTTCCTCGTATTATCCTCTGTTCCGATCATCTTTTTGGCTTTGATTTAGTAAAACTCAGTGTTTGATTTTTGTTTTGACACCTAGGGTGCATAGATTTCTTGGACCAGTGCTGTACGCTCATTGCAAGCCAAGTGTTTTTATTAAGGCAAAACTCGAGTCATTATTTTAGAGTATAAGGCGTATCAGAAGACCAACTAAACTCTTATATATTTGGTGAGCCGTGAAGGCAGACTAGGTAAGGCGGTTGCTTTCACGACCTCGGTCCCGAGGTCGTGGGTTCGATTCTTACGGTGGGCGATCCCTTATCGCCACTGCAAGCGGTGGCGATAGCCGTAAAGGCTCTTCTGTCGCTATACAAAAAGAGGCTGTTTAATCAGCTAGGATTTATTTATTTATTTATATCAAAGCTTCATGACAAGCAAATAAATTACAGCCGGTTTTAGACCTCATCTCTCGGTCCTACTTTTGGTGCAACATTTTGGAGTCGATATCAATAGTCAACGGTCATCTAGCTAGTCGTTTAAGAATTAGGTACCCAGCGATCTTTTTCGGCCCATTTATCAAATTATTTTATACTCGCACAATTGTCGATCTATTCACCAAGTAGATGTCGGAACGCAGCTGTGTCTGTGCTTTGGTCACCGCCTATTCCTTCAAGCACGTCACATCCTCTCGACTCGCTACATCGGCATGCATCATGTATGGTTTGCACTTGGATGGCAGCACATTTTCTCAAATTGAATTGCGATTTAAACGAACTAGCTAATTATGGGAAAACATAGAGTCACTCAGAAATAGTAAAGCCTAACCCTCAAAATGAGTTCGTCAGCATATTTCCTGTAGAATATGCATGCAGGGCGGGCACGCTGGGCGGCTTGTTCCAAAGTAACCTGCTTTAAGCTAACCAAATCGACTAAATAGTCGGCTGCTATTTCAGCAAGGTACCATCTCACTAACTCGGAACCTGCTTAGGTAAGAAGACGACAGCCACACGTCACATTCAAAATCTGGCTCTAGCAGCATTTCTCCTATAGCATCTGCTCCTGCACGAAATTTAGGTGTCCTGTTCTCAAGTGACCTTCCACTGGACGACCGAATTAGCTCTACAGAAAAGTCTGCCTAATTTCGGCTAAGCAACATTTAACAAATTTGGACGTGCTTACACAGGAATACTAACCCAAATTGGTCCGTGCATTTGTGACATCCCAACTAGACTTGTACAGTTCACCAATTATAAATCTTGCTGCCTGTGCAAGAGGTTGGCACACGACTGTGTGCCAGTCAGTTGCCAAAGACGAAATTGCTTTATTACACCACTTCTCAACGAACCGCACTGGCTCCCCATCAAGCTGCCTATCGACGTCAAGATTCTGTCACCCACTTTTAGGTCCCTCCATTCTCTTGCTCTGGCCTACCGATATATATATACATATATATATAATTTATTTGTATAGCGCCCCAAGAGAACTTAATCTCTATTCAGACGCTTCGCATATGCCACGGGGCTCGAGCCCACGACCTCAGCCAGACCTTGGTCGGGGCGAGCACCTTAACCACTGTACCAAACCAGCTCGGCAATCTGAATTATCTCCTCTTCTGGATTGGTACCGTACCATCTGCTCTTGGGTCTCCATTTGGCTGTGCTTCTAAGCAGCCTAAAATCCTTCGGACCACGAATTTAGTTCTGTATGCTCCCAAAGTCCGAGACTCCCGACTGACGTCGCGACATTGCCTGACATTTACTGAGAAGCTACAAACTCCCCTGTTCCACTCAGCATTTGCTACGTATGGGTGAATAGTCCTCTTTGAGCTTAAGCATGCAGCCACAGCGACTGGTTTCGCGAACCAACCGGCATACTTCCTGCACCGCATAGGCAGCATAAGTGCCTCGACAGAGATTTAGTTCACTCAGGGCGCTATACAGTAGTGGAGTCAGGGGGCAATTTCGCCCCCCATGGGAAGTACCTATACATCCTGGGGCAAATTTCTCCAGGTCAAGGGGCAGGAGCAGTGTGAAGGCACTTAAGAAACGAGTCGACTACATTTGCCAGTGTTTTTCATAAACTTTTTATGTGGTACCTATGCCGTTATGTCTGAAGCTCCCTAACCTGAAAATCCTGGCTCCAATACTCCCGGTGCTACACAAGTGTTTTACTATTGTCAAAATCTAACCTTCCATAGCTCAAGTTCTCTTACATGCCATCGCTAGGACAGGGGTTCTTCGGTACTACACACACAGGATTTTTAGGACGGTTCGGCCGCATTCACTATTCACACTGACTGAACAATCGGGATGCAATCAATGTGCACGAGAGGAGGACACAGAGAGCAAGGTTTCGAATTTTTCTCTTATCAAAGTAGTGAACACTTCTTACAAGTTTCGATGACATCCTCGTGTCTAAAGTCACTGGGATTGCTTTGCATGCTCTCAACCAGCCTGTAGTTATCTTCATTGCCGTAGAAGGCATGCAGCTGGTGCACCAGCAGCTGGGCAAGATGCAGTGGCAGCATGCTTGCATCCACCTCACCGCTGACGAGTACGACGCCCTTGGTCTCTCCCAGCTCGGCATAGTAGGTGAGCGAAACCGTGACGGGCGCACTCTCACCGTAAGCGTGGAATGTCACGAGCGGCGAAAAACAGCAGACGTTCCCCTGCCACTGGCCGAGGAAGAACTCCAGCCCGCCGCCGCGCGGAACGGGATAGACGAACGTGGGGCACTTGCGGGCTCTGTCGTGCATGGCAGCGTACGCGCTCGCCGGCAGCACGCAGTAGAGCCCGCTCTTCGCGCTGTGGTGCGCATTCCAGATGTCGGCGATCTCGTCGGCCGTCTTGTCGGCGATCAGCTCCGTTCGCAGCACAGAGCTGAGCGCTCTCGCGCTCCTGCAACCGCCGCCTTCAGAAGCGGACGTAACATCCCGCCACCGATCCATCCCGCTTGCCGCCGGTCGCTGCTTCAGCCCGACGGCAGGCCAAGGCCCGGCCGCCGCGCCTTTCTCGGCGGTAGCGCAGCCGCCGGCGTCCTTGCTTTTCATCAAGGCCTCGAACTTACGCGGATCGGCGGCCTTAAGCGCCGATAGTTTGTCGTAGTATTTCGCGTAGTACGGATTCCTTTCCGCGAGCTCGTCGAGGTCGGCGTCTGTCGTAACAGTTTTCTGGCCGCTCAGAGCGGCCCGCTGCTGCACCATCGACGGGTACGCGAGCGCCATCAGACCCGGCGTGAGCGCGGGCCGACGCATCAGTGTGCGGCCCGCGTCGCCGCATTTGCATCTGATATCCGCGCCGACGCTGCTCCACAGATATCTGCGCAGAGCCAGCTTGTTCATGTCCATCAACAACAAACGTCAGACGGGCCGGCGCGCTAACGCACGCGCAAACACCTCACAGACGAAGTAGCGGCAGCCATTTTCGGCACTCCGCCATGCTACAGGGCGTCCTGCCGGGACCGGAAGCAATCCATAAATTAAGACCGCTCCCGCGTCCTCGGCGCATGACAACTGACGTCCTGACGTAAAATGGTGGGGCAGCGCCCAGCGGTCGGCTGATGCGGCCGCGGGTCGCGTCCCGGGCAGCCGCCGCCGTCGCCGCCGGGATTTTAGCCTAGGTAACTTGCGCTCGGCGACCGTCGGGAGGTTCAATCGACTTTCGTCGGGCCTTGCTTTTGCACAGGTGGTCGTCCGACGCGGCCGGTGCGGTAGTAGTGTGGCCGCTAGCCGGCGTCCCCGACGACGTTTCGCCCGGTACGTCTCCGCCTCTGGCGTGTGCGCCGCCGCCGTCGCCGAATCGGCAGTGGCGCTATTGCTGCGCGTCCGGCCCGCGGCGGGCCTCTCGCGGGCTCGGCGCGAATCCCGGCTCCGGCGTCGCTCGCCGCCGCTTGCCGACCTGTCGCGGGTGGGGTGCCGTGGCGTCGGGGCGTCCGTCGGACGGGGCGCTGCCACCGCACGCCGCACGCAGGCGCACGGCTTTGAGAGAGTTGTCGCCGGGCGTCGAGTGTTCGGCCGCGTCTCCCGGTAATCGAGGAGTGGTTTGTGTGTATGTGCGTGCGTTCGCGCAGCTCGTAATTAGCTGCGCGCCTCTTGCCGAGCGTCGGTCTCAGGCGCGCGGCGGCGGCGACTCTCTCTCTCCCTCTCTCTCCCTCTCTCTCCCCCTCTCTCTCCCCCTCTCTCTCTCTCTCCCTCTCTCTCTCCCTCTCTCTCTCCCTCTTTCTCTCCCTCTCTCTCTCCCTCTCTCCCTCTCTCTCTCCCTCTCCCTCTCCCGCAATTAACCCGAGAGAGAGAGAGAGAGAGAGAGAGAGAGAGAGAGAGAGAGAGAGAGAGAGAGAGAGAGAGAGAGAGAGAGAGAGAGAGAGAGAGCTTTTCTACGCGTCGGTCGCGGGCTTGAAGCCGGCGTGAGCTCGATTCTGCAGCGTTTCGGCTAATCGTGGTTTCACTCGCAGGAGGCGAGGCCGACCGTTCTTCGCGAGCTTCGCGGGCCATGACGACCGGCTTAACTTGGGAACGCAGGCGACCGCAATGAACCCGAAAGAAAGCGCTCGTTATCAGGTACGAGACGGTGCTGCGGCAGACTGCTGCTACTGCTCGCTCGACCTGCCCATCCGTTGTCGCAGCACTTGTTAGTCATGCCGACCCCAGCCCCCTCCCTTCATCGAATCCGCAGGCCGGCTGCTTCTGCGAGGCGAGGACCATTTGCCCTATCCGTGCAGCTAGCTGCACCGCCTCGTCGCGAGGCTGCTGCTGTTTATCGCCGACTGCCTAGCGGTGCAGCTGGGGGAGAGGGGTTGAGAGGGCTGCGGACGATTACTGATGACTTTTTTTCTCTCTGGAAAACTGGTTAACCGACAAGTGCAGTGGGGTGAGGTTGATGGTGGTGTTGGGGGGGGGGAGTAGAGGTGCAGGTGGATCCAGCCGGCCAGAAGGGGATGGTGGTTGGGGGGGGGGGCTTTGGCCTTCATACGATTGGCTGCATCTGACAATGTCAACGTCCGGACTCGTCGGCCTAATTAATCCTGGCTGATCCCTCTGCATGCCAGTAATTCGCCGGACCACCAATAGAGGCATTTTGCTTGGCATCGTTCGTTTTGGTGCTGGCCAAGGATGCAGCTGATTAGTTGTGCCGGGACAAACTCGTGGCTGCTGGCAGTAGTGCTGTCCCTGTAGTTAAGCTTAACGGCTCCCGAGGCTCTGGGCTGCTTTAGACTGAGCCAGGCCGACGTAATTGTTCATCAAGTCTGCTTGCATCGAGCAATACCAGCTATTTCTCAAGTATGCTGTGAGCTGCTACGTGAACTTAAAAAAGTTTTGTGAGTGAGCCGACATTTGTATGTGCCGTGCTTGCAAATGTGTGTGTTGTGTGTGTGTGTGTGTGTGTGTGTGTGTGTGTGTGTGTGTGTGTGTATTGTGTGTATGTTTGTGTGTGTGTGCATCGATAACTACAGCATGTAAATATATTTATAGCTTTAGGGGTATGCACTTACATGAAAGTTTATGGTAAGCTGCTGCTGGCTCAGCTAGCAGTTAGTATTCGAATGGATTTCATACTAGTTCCTCCGAATGATAACAGGTTTTCTGTCAGTACTTCAGCGTACAGATAGAGGTCTGCTGATTGAACTGTAGTCGGCTGATTGAACTGGCCCATTTTTATAGCAGCAGATAATCCTGAGTGGCTATCGCCACTACTTGCAGTGGGTCATAGAAAATTGCTTGCTGCAGCTCACGAACGACTGCCCGGGTCTTGAAGAGCAACTACCTCACTTTTTCTTGGCTGACCTTTGACCTTGGCTGACCCTGCCTCTACTTTTTCTTGGCTGACCCAGATTGTGGCTCTATGTACGACCTTTTATCCTTGCTCAGAGTTTTCCATACATCCATCAACATTGACACCAACTTGTGGGGCGTTGATATAGCTGTTGTTTTATCCGATAGCTCTGCTGCTTACGGTTGATGACGAAATAGTTGTCGGCCCCAACAGATGTTCTTGTCTGAGCCAGATCGAAAATAATGTGTGGGTGCTTAGGCATTTAGCAGGGTCAACCACTTAGTATAGCCGGGTGTAGCAAACGGTCACTGGCTCCTTTGAGGTTTGAAGCTGGGCTGTGAAGCATGACCTCAGCTTTTCGGACTGAGGATTGAACAACCTGCCTCAGTACGTGGTCTGTAAATTGGTTGGCCAGTCGCTGTGTGTAGTAGCCGCTTGTATATAGCATAGCCTGAACCATTCCCATTCTATTTACTGCCCAAAGATTATCCTTAACGTACCGTGGATGCCACTGCACTTGCTTGCTCTCTCTGTTTGTCAGTCTGTCTCTCTCTTTCTCCTGCTCTCTCTCTCCCTCCCTCTCTCTGCCTCTCTCTGTTTCTCTCTGTCTCCATGTCTTGCTCTCTGCTCCTAGTTGCATACAATGTAACCCTCACGTATAGATATGCTAGAGTGCAGAAGTATAGGCAATGTGCCACCTAAAATGGCCGTCGCCGATCAAGAAAAGTTTCGGTTCTGACCTAAACAACGTTATTGTATCCTGCTGTAATCATGCACAGTCTATTAAAGAAGCTCACATAACACACGTTGAAAGTTTTAGTGCAGCTATAGTTATTTTTAGTCTGAAAATGCAGCTATAGTTATTTTTAGTCTGAAATGAAGTTACACCACCACGATAGGCAATAACCTTTCTGAGCAGCTTCGGCATAAAGCAAACTTGCAAACATCTAGCCTTATCTCACTCTCCAAGCGTCCGGCTAACTCGAGAAAAGCAATTCTTTAGATGTGACACGACCCACCTGAGCTACGAGCCTTCTATCCATTTCGCCACAGAGACACTAAATGAGATTCGTGTCTGAAGATTCACTTTGCCACTCTGTTAGCGTAGTGATCTTAAAACTAAATTCAGCAGTGTAGCAGAAAGAATAGAGCATCAGACGTGTAGCCGAAGGCTCAGGTGCTCAACGGTCTTTGAAAAGGAAACTGTCTATCCACAAAAGCTCGTTGCATTAGGTACTGAAATGTTTTGATGTAGCTCTAAATAAACGTCCTTCGTCGCGATGCCATGTACTCCCCCTACAGAAGCAGCACCCCACCGCGACCATGATCCCTTTGCCGACAAATTGTATCGTCTTCGGGAGGCGATTATCATTGAAGCCTTCAGTCGCGCATGTACGTGTTACATTTCCAGTTACAAAGACTCGTGAATTTGCTCTCATTGCCCGTGTTCAATTTTCTTCCAGTCTTCACGGGTCCAGTTCCATGCTCATGCCCCAGCCTACCCCAAGAAACGAACCACTTAACGCTTGACAGACAGATGGAGTTTCTTTCTTTTTTTGCACTCAGAGCAGTAATTCTTGTTAATCTAATCGATCGATGCCTAATTGTGTTCCGACCGACTAGCTTCCCAGTAACAGAGTGAAGATTTTGAGCATGAACTCCCCCCCCCCAGGGGCGAAATGGTGCCTAAAGCTATACTCTTTTTCTGTCTGTCCACGCAGGTGTAGTGATTGTGGGCAGCCGGTTTTCTTCGTTATCGACGACATCGGTCGTAGCTCTCTATCCTCTTCAGGTTATACCTCACCGAAGTCGCACCAATTCGAAATTGTATAGCAATTGCAACGTTAACAAGTACATTTTGGCACCAAGCCAACATTTGGCTCTTTGTAAAGGCTGTCAACTAGATAAGTATTAGGATGCCCATAGGCGATAGCCTGAGAAATGGCTAGGAAATGAGCATAGTCGGTGTACTTTTGTTCTCATACTGCTGTGCATTTCCAAATAACTCAAAAACAGACAATGTAGTCATTGTCAAGGCACTGTAAAGTGGGGGAACCTGGCATTTTAAGCGAATTTAGGGGTAATAGTATGTATAAATATAAGGACCAGAGAGGAAGTGTCTCTGGCCCTTATATTTCTACATACTATTATTTCTCACTAGGCACCGTTAGCCGTCACGGCTGCCATAGCAGCCCTGTGTCCATGGTCACTATTGCAGGGGCCGGGTAAACCTGGATAACATCGGAGCAGCTCCTACATATTGGAGATGTATTTGGTGTGCACACATTTGCGTGCATGCATGCACTTACAAACTCACTCATGCACACCCATAAGTATCTCACAGTGTGTATCCATGTTTTAATGTGTGTGTGTGTGTGTGTGTGTGTGTGTGTGTGTGTGTGTGTGTGTGAGTGTGTGTGTGAGTGTGCACGCGTGTGTAGGCACAAATGCATGCATGCGTGCATGTGTGTGCGCACATGTTGCGAGTCGTGTGTGCGACTTGCTAAATAGAAAACGACTTTCTAGAACGCTCTTACTAAGCAGTACTCGGCAATGTTGTATTTCCAACTGTAACAGCCACCATTGCATTGGCGTGCAGACTTTAATTGTAACTGAAAGTCTGTCTTGTGCGACTGAAAGGAATCCTGGACTCCGATTGGCTAGCGTCTTGACTCGCTCCTAGCAGCAGGAAGGCTGCGCTCTGATGGCCAGCGTCCTGGCTCGAGGCCAGCAACAGGGATGCCGCACTCCGACGATCCGCTGGCCAGCAGCTGGGTGGGAAGTGGGTTGGGAAGCAATCGCTGCGCAAGTGCACAGAATGTATCCATCTGCGTTATGCTGGAGCAGCTCCCAACTGTTCTTGCCGCGGTTGTAGTTCACCCTGCCATTGCAATGGTGGCTGCGGTCAGAGAGCTTCTGTCGCAGCCACTCCTGCTGGCAGAACCTAGTGAAGCAGGCCTCGGTGAAGCAGGCCGCTTCGAGCAGCGCCTCGAACCCAGAGGTTCGTCGTGCTGTGACAAACAGTTCGCCTCGTGAGTGTTTGCAGTCAGAGTTTGCAGCTGCTGGCGCAGAGAAAAAGAATGTTATCTATGGCTGCTGCTGCTGCTGCCATTGCAGTCACTCCGTGTTGCAAGCCATCTCGTTCCGAGATTCAGTCAGGCTTGCCTGACCCTCTGGTCCTGCTGCCGTCGAAACGGCCACTCTTTTCCAAGGAATCTTTCCCTCTTGCTCGGGTCATGAGCATGCCGTTCGTGGAAGAAGGGTTCAGATTGGTGAATGCAAGCCCGAGGCTACATAGGACTGCTGTGCCCTCTCCACTTCCGTGTCATTGAAGGGTGACAGGCAGAGGCCATCAGAGCAGTTCCACATGCTGCACCATTCGACCATGCTTCTTCTGCAGCAACGTTAAAGTGCCTAGTAAGAGATTGAGTTCTTCGAGGGCACTATAACAAACATATTATTATTATTATTATTGCTGTTATTACCATTATATTTGGCTACAAGTGACATGGGCAAGCCAATGCCGGCATGTACAGCCTGGCGCTAGTGGGAGGGGGTGACAGCTTACTTTCCTCTGTCGACATGGTGGTGCCTGCTTGGCGCTGGGAGTTGAGCCTTGTGGGTTGCACCAGGCCAAGGGCACGCAGGCAGGGTTGGGCAAGGGGCGCCGTGTTGCTAACCTTGCCGAAGACATTTCGCTCCGATTAATTTTTGCCTAGCTGTGAAGAAATCCTGCTGTCTGCTCTGCCGTTTTTCGACGTTTTCGGATGTGACTTCGAGGCTCTGGCTTTGGCCTATCGAGCTATGCTCGCTCGGGCTGCCCGAGCTTTCTATCTGCGTTATGCCATTCTAGAAGGCACACACATATAGCCTTATTGAAGTCATCGAATGCCGCTCCGAGGGATCCCCACGACTTCTGTCTGAGCGCACCAGCTTGTAGTGAGTCAATCAAGCAGTACTGGCAAGATGGGAAGGGTGGAGGCCTGCCCAGTTTGCACACGTGGCTACCAGGGTCGCTGGGCTTTGCTTACCGGAGAGTGTCACCTTAGAGGACCAGTAGCCAACGTTCCAGCTCTGTCCAGTGCCAACGTTCTTTGCCTCCATTTGCCGACACATTTGGGTTTGGCCTTCGTCCAGATGCCCTGCTGCACGAGCCCACTCACGCTATTGTTAACGGGAATGTCAAGAAAATACTTATAAAACTTGTCCGACAATTGAATATGTGTTTAGGGTGCCTTTCGAAAGACAAATATGTTAGAACTGGGATCGAAAGTTCTGACGACTTCCGCATAAAAGAAAAAATGGTTATGCAAACCACGCCCAACCCGGATGGTAACCGAAAGCAAAAATCCAGAAATTAAAAAATAACCGATCTCTGCATCATATGCGACTTGTATCCCACCTTGTCGAACCTTGGTAGACCGAGAGACATGCTTGAAGCTTGTTGAGGTGCATTCTCGTGACTTTTATACAACTCTATTTCCAGGGTAAGTTGGTGACTTGTAAATTCCATAACTCGGCTAATACTTCACGCAACATAGTGAAATTTGAAATGTGAGTTCAGCTCTGCTTTTTTCAAACTAATCAAGAAAAATTTATGATTTCGGATGGATGCATTTTGCTGTTTACAGCATCAAATGTCTTGGAGCTTTATTTTCAGTAATCATGGAGATCTCATCTCCCGGTGTTAATGTGCTGTATGGGGCTGGGTGGTGGGTTTGGTCTTTCGACGTCTGAGCTTTTGACATCTGAGCTTTTGACGTCTAGCTCTGCGAAGGCCTGAGAGTCTTCTTTCCCCATGCTCACCGTTGGCTGAGAATGAAAGTAATTGCAGCTACATAGCATTTGTACAGAGCCCCAAGAGAACAATTGTCTTTCTAAGCACTTTACTTATGCTTTTAAGGAAACATATCAGTTGCTTAGTCATAGCATGCACAATTGCAGAGCGTATAAGCACTCTAATGATGATTCGTGTTGACGTTATGACAATGCTCTGAGTAGTAGTACCGATGCTGTGAATAGCAGTGACAGCTGCTGTGAGTAGCAGTGGCCTGCATCTGCCTGTATTCAGCACTTGTTGGGCCAGTGCCATCGTCTGGGTCCCAAAGCTATGCCAACTCGGATGCAGAAACCAGCACCATCAGGCAGAGACCAGCAGAGTTTGTCCATCGGTTCATAGTCGTCGTCGGTTGCTTGCAATGACACAGCACCGCCTGGAGCCCTCTTCACACGGCGCTGATCTGCAGAGTCTGTGCAGGCCACGCTTAAGCCAGCGGGCAGGCCCCCTCCGAGGTTACAAGTGGTTGGTCCCGGGTTTTTCTTAGAGCCTGCCCCTTAATCGGCATGGCAGCCGTCAGTGGCTGCATGCCGTGACCTGAAGGGGTCCTGCACGAGCCCTACAAGAGCCTAAATGACTGGCCGACACGACACGATGAGATCATCAAGCCGTGGTCAGCCACCACAAGCCAGCTGCAGCAGCAGCTGCCCAAGCCGGCTGCCCAGGACAGCAGCATGAGCACGAGGTATTCAGGGCCGGGCAGTTGTGTTTTGCATGCATATTCAGGGCTGGGCAGCTGTGCTTTGCATGCATATTGCCTGCTGGCTAGAGTGCGTGCAGCTGAGCTGAGCTTCGGGGCTTCGGGAAGGGGAGGCTGCAGGAGATGCAGGTGCAGTTGCAGAAAACGTTGCTTGGGCTGAGCCGGGACAGATGGCTTGTATGCAGCTGCCAGGGAGAGCGCTGACAGACACCCACCACTGCCGAAGCTGGATCCGATCGAGAGGCCGGTGGGGGTGGGTGAGTGTGGGAAGCCCAAGGGGCTGTTTGAAGATGGAGCCGACAGTACTGTATTATATCTTCGTCTGTAACTCCACAAAGCAATACAGACTAAGTGGGGGTTTCCTGTAGGAGAGTTTTGTATAGCCCACTCACAGCCTAAGCGGCTTTCGGTACGCACTCGGTGGCCAACAGACTTGGTCTCAGGCAGCAAAGAGAAAGTGGGAAGCGTAGCAGAGTGAGCAAGCTTGACCACTCCTTGGACGTCGATGCACTGCCGAGGAGCAGGAGGAGAATGCCAGCCGAGCTGAGGCTTGAGCTTGAGGCTCCGAGGCTCCGCGGCGGCCTGTCAAGACCGAATTGGTAGCCAACCTGCTTGGTGCCGGAGGAAGCTGCCGGGGCACTTGTTGCCCGTCGATGTCCATGCGGAGCATAGCGCAGCGCAGCAAGCCCGCCCGGTTGCCGGGCCCCGGTGCTGGCTGTGGGCAGAGCTATGTAGGCAGCCAACGGGCACCTTGGTGATTCATGGTGAGCTTTTCTGATCTGACTGAACCAGCCGAGGCAACTTTTTGTCTTCTCTGCTTTGCACTTTATTCAGCCATTCACTCACAACTGCTCACTGCATGTTTAGACAGCTGCCAACGGCTGCTGTCTGGCTTCAATCGTGGCATGCCTGCACGGTGGGTGCCGAGCCTTGCCGGGCGTGAGTAAACAGCAGTGCTCGATGTCATGAGAAGGAGAGTGGCCTGCGGCCGGGACTGAGGTAAGGAGGAGTTGGCAAGGGGAAGAGAGATAGAGATAATGAGAGAGAGAGAGAGAGAGAGAGAGAGAGAGAGAGAGGAGAAAGAGAGAGAGAGAGAGAGAGGAGAAAGAGAGAGAGACAGAGAGAGAGAGAGAGAGAGACAGAGAGAGAGAGAGAGAGACAGAGAGAGAGAGAGAGAGAGACAGAGAGAGAGACAGAGAGAGAGAGAGAGAGAGAGAGAGAGAGAGAGAGAGAGAGAGAGAGAGAGAGAGAGAGAGAGAGAGAGAGAGAGAGAGAGAGAGAGAGAGAGAGAGAGAGAGAGAGAGAGAGAGAGAGAGAGAGAGAGAGCTATTCTCGGCCTCTACCAAAGCTGCTACTGCTGCTGCTACTACCACTACTACTAGCAGATCTGTGCAAACCGTAGCCTGCATAGCATAGCCTGCAGAGTCACCGCCGGCCCACGATGTGGTCAGGTGCGACTATGGCGCGACGTTTGTCGGGTTTCGATCCAGCTGCTTCACACGCACACTCGCCTCCAGTGCAGCCTCGCTCTGGCACCACAGCTCGGTGCCCCGGCATTGCCAGGATTACGAAGAGGAGGGGCCAGACCTTGATCTATTCTATGGAGGCCAATCCTAGGAGCATGAATTTGCCTCCCAACAGGCCTTGCTCAGATCGGTCCCGAGGGAAGGGGGCTTCCTCCCCGTGATGAGCGGCAGCCGTGCTGCTGCTCAGCCTCTGCTGCCGCTTGCCTAGCGGCATTGCGACTTCGGCCAGCTGGCCTAGCTGCCTTGCAGCTTCGGTGGCAGCAGATGCAGCTGCTTGCAAGGGATCGGCGTTCGCTGGTCGTGCATCGACCGTAGCCGATCGGCGATCGACGGCTGCTTTGAAGTTGCCTACTGCTTGGTCGCGACACAGGCAAGCTGTTGGCGTTTTCGAAACTCGAGCGCATCGAGCTCAGCGGCAGCAGCAGCAGAGCGGAGCTTGTGGTAGACCCCGATGTGCCTGACCGACGCATCAGCGCTAGAGTCTCGCTGTGGTGGCACTGTGGTGGCGCCGAGCGCTCTGAGGCAAGCACTGGATGGGGTGGGCAAGGCAAGTCCGGCGGAGTGAGGGGCGTTCGATCGATTCAGAAGCCAAGTTTGGGCCCAAGTTTAGTGTTGATCGTGCATCAGGTACGATCGAGCACACAATCTGCTGTGCAGCTCGCTCGGACTAGTTTTGTAACCCGAAAGCATAACGCTCGCCACCCCGGCGCTCTCGTGTGCCGGCTCGTTTGCCGGCTCGTTTGCATGTCAGATGCTGCATTAGAAGGGCTGAGCAGAGGGTCAGTGGAGTGTCGCCCTCTGGGTTCGAGTCTTTGGGTGTCTTTTGGGTGAGCTTCATGTTGTGTCGTGACCGCTGGCTGGGAGGGGGACTTGCGTTGCTTGTGCAGCCGTTGTTCGCTGTCCTTGTGTGCCATCGAGTGCACTGAACTCTGATTTTAAGCTGTGATTGTCTGCCGTCTCCAGTCTGCTGCTCTCAGGCCACTTACCGAAACGAAGCTTCAGCCGAAGCAGCTGCTGCAGTTGGCTCGGCTGGGCTGAACAGCCTAGCTGTAGAGTAGTCGGTGTGAATAGCTAGTTACCTTTTCATGGGTAGCATTGGTCGGTTTTCAGAATGGCACATGCTGAAGGAGCTAGCATGTGGGCTCAGCAGCCGTGCTCGTCGCTGCCCGTCACTGCCAGACTCGGTCAGCTGCAAAGGTGGCTGGTGTAGGCTGCTTCTGCTTGTGTGTGCGCGTGCTTGCATGCTTGCAAACCCTCAATGATAAATGTGTTAGCGCTGTAGCATTAGGCACACGAACTCGATAACAGTGTAATTGCTACTAAGCCTGGCTGAGCCAATACTGTCTTCTACAGTCCCCAATTCATCCAAGTCTTTCCCTTGGAGAGGCTCGGAAGAGTGCCAGAGCAGGAATAGGCTACTTTCGAGCTAGCCTAGAGCAAGCAGCCCAGCTGTCTCAACAAGTTGCTGCTATCCTGTCCTAGGTTGGCCGCTTGGTGGCTAGCAGCAGCCGTCCGACTGGGCATGCCAGCTTATCTGCAGCCAGAGAGCAGCAGCTGTTTTGTTGCGCACCCTGTCTGCACTTATGTCCTTACAGCGCCCGCTGGGTTGGCTAGGGTACTTGTGAATAGCTTTCACAGTCCAGGCATGCTTAGTCGCAGGCTGCTTTTTGGTGGAGGGGAGTACTCCTATGGCAACAAGCTTTGTCAGCACCGATTTGTGGGCTCAAGAGTATTTCATGCTCATCGGTTAGACTCCTGCATTGCTTTCCTGCTCCGTTTGTCTCTGGGAAGGGGTGGGTAGGCAGGGGGGGAGGAGCTATGTACAGTGGGTGGGCAGGTAAAAGCAGCTATCGGTTATTGGGAGAGGGATTTATGGGGCAGCACCGGTTGCTTTCTGTCGCCTGCAAGCTGCAACTTCTGGTCATAAATCCTAGCTGCTTAAACAGCCTCTTTTTGTATAGCGACAGAAGAGCCTTTACGGCTATCACCACCGCTTGCAGTGGCAATAAAGGATCGCCCACCACAGGAATCGAACCCACGACCTCGGTACCGAGGTCGTGAAAGCAACCGCCTTACCTAGTGTGCCATTACGGCTCACGTCATCTGCTATCGTCTCATGTCGCCGGGAGCACGGCCTGGCTGCACACCCCTCTGAACTGCTCATCAAGCTGCTTTGGATGGGTAATTAAGGGCTTCATTAAAAAAAAACTAATTAACCACCAATGCCCTCTGCAATGGGGCAGCAGACAATGCTGCAGCAATAGCCGAAACAGCTGCAGCTGAGTTAGGTGGCAGCAGTGGCAACATAGTGACAGTAGCAGCTGTAGAAGCCCTGGCCCAGGAATAGGCAGCCGTGGCTGTTGGTGCAGAGGCTAACATGGCCAATGGCTGCTGCTGGCAGCTGGTGAGGTGGCCCTGGTGGGCATCAGAGGCTGTTGTAGTGGCAGCAACAGTGGTGGTGGATGAGGCAGTGGCAACAGATGCAGCAAACAGCAGCATCAGCCGATGGTACAGCAGCATTAGTATAGGCATAGTCTGTAACAGTAGCAGCAGTTAGCCGCTCTTCATTTGTGTAGCGACTCCCCTTGTTGGTTGTCATCTGCATGTCTGTTAGCACAATTAAATATTTGCTTTTGGCAGAGGCCAAGACTCCCAGCTGCTGCCGAAGCAGCCGAAGCTTGGCCACCTAATGCTACTGCACCCACATCCCTGCTGCTACCGCACTCACATCGCTGCTGCTGCTGCTGCTGCTGCTACCACACCTCTGCTGGTGCTGCACCCACACCTCTCCTGCTACCACACCCACACCACTGTTGCTGCATCCACACCTCTGCTGCTGCCACACCCACATCACAGCTGCTACTTCCACTGCTAATGCTGATACTGCTACCGTAGCCAATGCTGGCTCGGCCGGGCTGAGCATGAATAGCTACCTGTTCAGGGGTAGTATTGGTCGATTTTTGGGGTGGCAGGTGATTAGCGATGCCGGAGTTTGATAACAGCATGACCGTGGACTAGACATAGATGTGGTAATTGTGCTGTCTCGTGTCCGGCAGGCTGTAATTCCAATCTTATTGCAGTCTTTCTTGTTTTGTTCGCCCTTGGGAGTGGTGGTGGCTGCATAGTGAGGGGAATCGGTTTTCAGCTAGCCGGCAGACCTATCAATTATCATGCAGTGCTTTTTGTTTTGTTTTTCTTCTGTTGACAGTTGCCTTTTCGGCTGAGAAGCCCCATCTGGGCTGCCGGAGCTGGCTGAGCCTGTCTGATTGGTTGGTACAAAGATAGCAAGTGACTGAGCAAAGATAGCTAGGTGCTCATAACCGCAACCTAAAAACACTGCCATGGCTGCTATTACATTGCCCTTAGCCCAGGTAGCCTACGATTGTGTGGTGGATGTTGTCTTTTATGTCTCAATCTGCAGATGCGTCTGTCTGAGCCGTCTCCTCATATGTCAATCCTAGCTTGTCCGTGCTGTTCTTATTTTTTGGGCAGAGAACTGAATGCTGATAGAATGTCGGTGCTCCTGCATGCCACCGTATGCTCGCTTGTAGCTGCAGCTGCAGCTGCAACCACCGCAATCGCTGCCGCCACGATTGAAGCCTGCTATGATGGTGCAGCATCAACAGCAACAGCAGCCGACCTGGAGTGGACCGCGGTTGCTGATTATCCCACGATCGGACGACGGCTTTGGCTTCACTTTGCGGCAGCTGGTCACGGAGCCACCACTCCGGTCAGACGCGAATGGAGGTTAGAGCTGCCGGTCGTTGCTTGCCTGTCGAAGCCATGCAGAGAGGGAAGCTGCGCTTTTGTATCTGTCTGCATCTCTGTAGCCAACGTTTGTGTTCCTTTTTATATATATCTAACACTAGTTTTTCGAGGGAGGGGGCTCGTTCATTCTTCGTCTTTCTCCTCATGCACCCCCGAACGAGACCATCAACCCGGTAAGCTTGATGTGGTCGGCATGGAGGGTATGAAGAAGCAAAGAGGCAGGATCAAGCCCTCCTGACCCGACCAGCCACTGTTGGCAATCAGCCCGACAATCAGCTCTGTCACGTGCTAACCCTCTGCTCCTTGACTGATTCCTCCCACCCCACCATCCCCGTGACAACGTGGATATACTGTACCCTCCTTAGCTGCACGATGCCTTGGTGGTTTGTCGTGCTGAGAGAAAGACAGAGAGAGAGAGAGAGAGAGAGAGAGAGAGAGAGAGAGAGAGAGAGAGAGAGAGAGAGAGAGAGAGAGAGAGAGAGAGAGAGAGAGACAGGGAGAGACAGGGAGAGAGAGAGAGAGACAGGGAGAGAGAGAGAGAGAGACAGGGAGAGACAGAGACAGACAGACAGAGACAGACAGAGAGAGAGAGAGAGAGAGAGAGAGAGAGACAGACAGACAGACAGAGACAGACACAGACAGACAGACAGAGAGAGAGAGAGAGAGAGAGAGAGAGAGAGAGAGAGAGAGAGAGAGAGAGAGAGAGAGAGAGAGAGAGAGAGAGAGAGAGAGAATGATAATGACCTTGCGGCTATATTACTGTAATTCACGACTCCAGGCCCGTGCCCTTAATCAGCAGCAACTGGTGCAAAACTCAGTGGCTCGTCTGCTTTGTCGTAAAAGCACCGGTGAATAGCTGCCAAATCACACCACCCTCGTGTGAGCCTTGCTGGCTCCTTATCAAGCAACGAATCGATTTTAAGATCATCGGTCTGGCTTTCAGATCGCTTGACTTCCTTGCACCAGCCTGCACCTATTCGACCTATCCTTGCTCCTCCAGTGTGCTCCCCCACTACCTTTTTGTTAGCATCTAGTCATCTCCTGCCCCTCTCACTAATGGAAATCTTTTGGTGATCAAGCCTTCAGCTTGCATTCACCGATAGTCTGGAACTCGCTTCCTGCTATAGTCACTACCTGTCGAGCTGGTTTGGTCGAGCGGTTAAGGTGCTTGCTCCGACCAAGGTCTGACTTAGGTCGTGGGCTCGAGCCCCGAGGCATATGTGAAGCGCCTGAATGGAGATTAAGTTCCCTTGGGGCACTATATAAATGAATTATAAATGAATTATATCTTCTAAGTCTCAGACACAGACGCATCTGTTCATGTCGCCGGCCTCTTCCCCCAGTGACATTGTCTTGCTTTTATTTTGCTGCTTCGTTGCTATGGCTGTTTTCTTGTTTGCTTTATTATTCTGCCCTAAACATGATATTTCTTTGCCTTTGCATCTTTGGTATCGTGCATGTCACTGACTCTTGGTTATTAAATAATTCTCTTATTGGTAACAATTATGCTTGTGGATAGCGATTAAGTTACCTTAGGATTCTATGCAACAAACCTATTATTATTATTATCATCGTCGTTATTATTTTTCTTGTTATTATCATCGTCATTATTGCTTCTGTCGGTGCACTGTCCTAGGGCCACAAAAGGGTTTGCCTCGATTAGCGACTGGAGAGAGCCGGTTCTGCAACTGGCTTTGGAATGATTCCTGTGTAGCCTGACTGAGCGTGTTGTGAAGGGGAGGGGGGGGGGGGTCGGTGGAATTTGCAACTGCTGTATCCAGCTGGCCGACTTGCTTATATCTAGCCGACCTCTCTGATGCTGGAATGGGTCGTACATCCGGTGGTGTAGGAACAGCTGCTCGGCTGCCACTCCTGCTTGACGTGGCCAGCTGGATGGCAATTGGGAGCCATAAGTGGCATTTTGACCTTGCTTGGAGATATGCCACACACCTTGGTGGTTCGGTCAGTTTTGCTGTGGCATCTGCACAGTCATTAGCTCTCCCTCTCTCTCTCCTCGATGTGTAGTAACCGGATAAGGAGCATTTTGCTGCATTATACAATGCAGCTGCATAGCTCGGCAGTATGCATGTATGTATGTATCTCCGTCTGTGACTCCACAAAACCATAAAGACTAAGTGGGTGTTTCGAAGGAGAGTTTTGTACCGCGCGCTCACAGCCTAAGTGGCTTTCGGTACGCATTCGGTAGCCTACAGACTTCATCTTACGCAGCTAAGAGAAAGTGAGCCTCTGGCAGCAAATGGAGTGGTGCAAGCAAAAGCTGATTGAAACATCAGGCCTCCAGACGTAGGAGGCTCAGGTCTTCGGGTAGAGATGTCTGGGAAAAGTCAAGCTTGTTCTGAAACTTGCCTAGACTGTTGGGTGGATGGGTGTTAGCGGCTCTGGTCAGAGCAAGGGCTGTCTCATCACGTTGGCCATCGTGCTTATTGGTAGGTGCGAACCACAAGCGCAACAGGGTGTGTAGTGGATTTCTGCCTGGCGAGAGCAGACGTGTGCACTTCATCGCCACGAGGGCGCAGCTCGTCATTGTGCTTGGAGAGTGTAACAGCAAGGCTGCCGCTATTGCAACTCGCGTCGTCAAGTGCTGAACAGCAGGCAAATGCGGTGCCGACAAAGAGCAGCTTCCTTGGCCCCTGGAAATGCAAATAGTTGTGTCCACGAATTGTGCTACATACGTAGCTGTTTGCTGCTTGCATACGGTAGTGCACTAGCTCTGCTGCCTGCATGTTTGCACATTGGCTGCTGCGTGGATTAGACAGTACCCCTTGTTGTGCCCCATTAGGCCCACAGGTGGGGTGTTGTATTAGTGTGGGCCTTGCCCATTTGAATCTGCATTTGGTCTCCTGCTTTGACAGCTGCTTAACTTTCTGGAAGCTAGACCCTGCCAGCATTTGACATCTGCTACTTTCGGTTACCGAAAGCACTTCCACTCTAGCGGTGTTTCTTCAGCTGTAGCTGGAGAGTTTGATCAACTCTTAGGTCATGCAACAACTGCTTGCTGCTCTAGTTTCTAGTTTGAGCTGTGAGAGAATTGCAATGAGAATGGCTTTTGGTCTCCCTCCTCCCCCTCTCTCTCTTTCTGTGTGTGTGCGCTCACACGTGTCAGATCTGTATCTCTATCTCTTCTGTCTGCCCTTTTCTTGGGTTGTCTTACTTTCTATCTATTTATCTTTCGTCCTCTCCCCCATGTTACTTCATCATTCTGTCGTTGCTGCGCTTCATCTCTGTCCCAGCTCTCTCCCAATCACTATCTCACTATCGACCCTAGTCTGCCTACCTGCCCACTTGTCTGTCTGTGTCTGTCTTCCCTCTAAGTCAACAGAGCCAGTGGTACGATGGTGGGAATCCCGATTAGAACGTTTTTCAGATACGTGGACAACAGCGATAGAATGAATGCACCTGCCAGTGATCGTCAGATTACTAAAATCGGTACACTGCTTGATGGGGAGCCAGTGCTGGTCAGTGAAAAGTGGTGCGATTGGTCATCTGTGATGTTCATTCATGACTGCCAAGCCTAGCCTCCCGTTTTCCTTTACATTCTTTGCTCTTTGTACTACTGCTTTCTGAAAAGTGTGCATGCTACCACTAGTCAGTTGATTCAGTTGATGTGCTCTCTTTCCAGCACATATGCAACTGGTGAGAAATACATTGAGTTTTCTGAGGATACTATGTCATTGTTGCAATTATTGTTATTGTTATTGAGAGCAGCATTTTAGTCGCTTGGCTGGATGTCTATGACCGAGTCAAACTGTGGCTAGAGTGGTACGTGATGATGCATGTTTAAGGGGCTTCACATGTTATACAAGCTGCTCCGTGCATCCTTCTGTAGCCGATGTTTGCTGTGAGCCGATGGCATCGTTCCACGTGTCGAGCGTGAAGAAAGGCTCGAATGCCGAGCTTGCCGGTCTGCAGGCAGGCGATCGTGTAGTATCTGTGGATGGCCAAAGCACAACGGGAAGGACCTTTGCAGATGTGGTGCAGCAGATGCAATCAAAGTAAGTGACCTTCACCCTCACCTGCTGCTTTGCTTCCATCGGTGCCATCCATGTACATTTCTTAGCTTGCTTCGCTGTGATTTAGCCTGTGACCATGGTGCTTGCATAAGTGTTCTAAAAGAATCCAGTGAGTAGTGACACACCAACGTCACAGGTGTTCTGCAAAGTGGATCTCGTGTCTCACCACCACATAACAGATTAGTGGTTGCCGGCTGACCAGTGCTTACATATTGCTAGCAAATTATCGACCACATGGCCTTCAGGCTATAGTTATGAGCTGCAGTTAAGCAGTGTCTGTCTGCTACTACAGCGGCTGAGCGCGAGATCACATCGATCTCCCTGCTGATTGTATATACGAGCCTGAGAAACTAGAAATGTGGGGTGACAAAGTCTGCCGTGACAGCAGCAGCAGCACTAGTACCACCAATATAATCACATTCTCTGTTGCCTACGAGATATGCAATTGCTATTGATGCTGACCATGTTTATGGGCAAAGCCTAAGCTTCCGATAAGTTCGTGAGGGTATAAAACGTCTGCTAAAAGCAGCAAATGGTGCCAGACTTGAAAGTGAGTGAGGATAGACCCTTCCAGCTGTGGTTCATTACCATACTATGCATAGTCAATTCCTGGTACAGTCATTGGAGTCAGAATCCGTAATTTCGTCGCGTAATTTGGTCTTTAGTAGTTGACCCAATGAGCAGCGCCAGCTTACGAAAGTACAAGGAGTGAAGGGCTGAACAGTGAACACTGTTTTAATTCTCTTCAGATAACGAATTATTACTGGCATTTGTATATGTGAAGATTTTTTATGGTGCTACTTTAAGGTAGCGAGCACTAGACACTTGATGCTGATTTTTATTTTTGCCCCCCCCCCTCGAAACAACATTTGGACCATCAGAATGGATGATGGTGCGCGAGAGCCAGACTCAATGTGACACAGACACACCGGGCAGCACAGATTGAGGCACGGACAGGGCACAGCAACAGCCTGTGGGTTGTAGTGGCATGCTTTCTGTCTGAGGCTTTCTAGCTTGGTTGGTGGTGCAATTATTAGTGGCTAGTTCTCTGGGCATCGAATAGCTGTGCTCAGGCCACACCGAAGCTGCCAGATTGGAGAGAGATGGAACTGGAGCAGAGGCACGTCCCCATGTCTCTCCAGTCTGGCCAGTGCCTCCTCCCTGTGCCAGGTGGAATCGTAGTGCCGGCTGCAAGGCAGCTTGCATGCATTCGCGTTTGTTGCCTGATGATGCCGATCGTCGATCACGGGGTTACATTTAAGTGTTACAGAGTCCGTCTAGTCTGGGGCTAAAAGGTTGCACTTTGCTGTTGAGGTCGCGTGTGACAAAGGCACTTCCTTTTTGCCCCACTATGAGTGGGCGTAATAGCTGCTAAATCTCTTCTGCCGCTACACAAATGAGGCTGCTTAATCAGCTGACCTTTGCCTTTTTAATCAGCGTGAAGAAATATTTTTATTTGTCTACACCTAACCCGAAGGGCAAGCCCCTTGAAGAGCGATATTTTATTGGCACTATGTGAACGAACTGAGAATTGGCTCACACTGAGTCAGATGTTTGATATGAACGCGACAAGCTGCCACATACGAGTCTAAGCACACAGGAACAAAAAACAAAAGCGTACTGGTGCCCAAGGAGAGCTGAGTGAAATCGACGTGTCTGTAGCTGAGACATGAACGTTGCAATGTTCATGAAGTGGTGACAAAGTCAGAAGCAGGTATCAGACTTCCGGTGCATACTAGCCAGTTGTGTGATCACCGAAATACTTCAATTTTGAGTGCGGAGTGGTGAGACGACTGAAAGCCGAAGAGCTGTGGTGCGTCGCCATACTTGAAGAGTAAGAAAGTCGCTAGAGGGACGATCTTGAAGTTGATTCGGTGGGTGATTGGGACCCAGTAGTGAAGCGCTGACTGATGTTGTGTGACGGACAGCTATGCCTTTGTGGACAGACCCGACGAGCAGCTGAGTTTTGCTCAAAGTGCAGGCCGTTCATTGAGCAGGCCGGAAATAGTGCATAAGAGGAACGGCAAGTATCTAGATGTGATATCACTCGCTATCACTGGAACTAGTTTTGCTGTCGCTGGCACTCTTTTTATCTTTGCTGGCCCTAATTTTGGCAATTTTCCTCAGCTGCAGGTAGGGTGAATTAAGAGTGCAGGCAGTGTGCTCATCCAATGACAGGTCGTTTTGAAACAGCACACCCAGATTATGGTCGGACGTCAAGGGAGGGATGCTATTTATGCTAAGCTCTTCCAACTTTAGCAGTGACATTGCCTGAGGCTAATGACATTTATGATGTTGGTTATGCATGGCAGCAGCAGATCGTAGAAGCAGGATAAAGATCCCAGCCACTGCACTGCAGTTGTATAGATCTTTCATCAATGGCATAGTTAAGAGAGTTAATGTATAATGATAATAATAATAAATTTGCATAGCACCCCCAGATAACCCAACTTTAGCGGTGACACCTGGGCTTGCCTGTAACTATTAGGTTGGTCTTTTCACCATTAAGCTTCAGGATGTTAGTGTCCATCCAAGCGCGCATGTCGTCGATGTAGGCTGCAAATGATTTGATTCGGATGCAGAGAAAGCCTAAGTAAGGGTCAAAGGATAGGGGGAGGACAAGGGTCGCAAAGGAAAGGAGGGATTGAGCATCATTGGCATAGCAATTTAAGTCGACTGTTTGGCGATCGCGGCAAAAGGGAGGGTATAGATAGCAAAACGAAGAGCCCTTTAGACTGAATCCTGAGATACCCCTCTTTTTAAAGGGTCCCTGAATAACCGACTGTCCTATACATCTACGCTGTGCAGTACCGACAGCACGTGCCGCGCACTCTCTGGTTACCCGTAGGTTTTCGCCTGCGGGTAAGGTGCTCGCTCTTGACGACCCGGGTCTTGGGTTCGAGTCCGGCATTGGGCTATCCTTCGTTGCACACTGCAAGCAGTGGTGATAGTCGGAGAGGTTCTTCTGCTGCCATGCAAACGAGGCTGTTGAATCAGCCAATCCTTTGTAAATGCGCCTGACCCGGTAAAGAGCGAATGGCCGAGCAGGAGTGCCACCGGTAGCCGTCCTTTTGACAAAAGATAGCAAGTCATCCCTTGACTTGGCGATGATTAAAGGAAGCTAAGCATTCATTGTTCCTCACAGTCCGGTCGCATGAATTGTCTTTTCTGTGCTCAAGTTGTGCATGTTACCACCAGCCAGTTCTCGTGCTCCCTTTTCAGAATGTGCCAAGTGCATAGAAAGAGATTTAGTTCGTGTAGGGCACCGTGTCATTCTCTGCTGAGTAGCGGAAGTCAATTGGTTGCGCTTCACGTCCGTGCTGCCGCTTCTTGATCCGGAATCTTCAGCTGCCTTCGTCGTCGGAGTGAATCTTTCTCTGAGAGCAGAGTTGAGCTCTCAGGTGGTCACCTTCTAATGGCTGATGCCATCCGTCGGAATTCGAGCATGCCGCATCTCAGTACTGCTACGCCGCTCTGCGTAGCAGTACTGAGAACCATTGTTGCCTTCATTATTCGGTGGGCGGTGAAGCCTGTCAGATGTCCTGATGGAAGCATTCCTTTCATTTGCTGGCCATTGTTGGCTTCAGCTAGTAGTGGGCACTATTTCTGGGACTCACTAGCAGTGGGAAATTTAGTATGCAGTTTGATCAGATCGTTGAGTGACAACATAGACGACCTGTAGACGAGCCCCCTATTCACTGAGTGCTCTCTGCTGCTAGTTAGTCGTTATGTGGTTGTTGAATCCGGATGGCCTTGTCCCTGCAAAGCCCAGGCATGGGTGACTGAATGTTGCTAGAGCACTTAGTTACAATCGGCTGCCAGCCTCCTTGTATTGAGGTCAGCACCAGCTCTCACTTCTCTGATTTTGCCATTGAGTTAGTTCCATTGACGGTGCTCACAGTGCATGACCGACCAAACTAAAACCTGGTTGTTGCAGTCTTTCGTGTGCGGCACCAGGCAAGTCGAGCCTTCGTGTGCCTTCTTGCACATTCTTATTGTGCTTTCATCCTTTCCGGTTCCTACAGGTGAAGGAAATACCTAGGTCTTAGCCTGCCGGTAAGGAGCTCGCTCTTCATGATCAGGCTGTGAAGCTGCATCGAACGCTAGCCAGGCGTCATAACTTCAGCATCGAAATATTGTAGCCGAGAAATCTTACACTAAATCAGCGCTCATAAGGAGGTATGCACAGAAACTCTCTCTGGACCCCTTAAAGAAATTGATGGTCCCGTCATTGGAGGCGGAAGCTGCCTGCAGGACGAACCCCAACCGGATCCTCGTATAGTCCGTCTCAAAGAAATTAATAATAGCAATATGTCTTGTGTACTCTAAAAGAAGAGGGAACTCTGTCCAGGCTTCGCAGCTCACTACAAGAAAAGCTTTAGCCAGGAGTTTATGAAAAACGATGCATCATGCTTAGCCGTGATGGCTCACTAGATAAGGCGGTTGCTTTTCACGACCTCGGTCCCGAAGCCGTGGGTTCTAGTCCTGCAGTGGGCGATCCTTTATTGTCCACTGCAAGCGGTGGTGATAGCCTTTAAGGCTCTTCTGCTGCTATATAAATGAGGCTATTGAGTCAGCTAACCTTTTTTTTATGAGAGGGGCTTACTCAATTCTATTGTGCAAATCTGCTGTCAAGTCACACACAGTTCTCGTATGCATTTATAATAGTAATAATAATAATAATAATAATAATACACTTGATAAAGCGCCCCCAGAGAACCCAATCTCTTTCTAGATGCTTTACATTTGCCGCAAAGGAATCATGATCGAATGGTTAGTGGTATCATGCTTGATAAACATTGTGAATAACATGGTTAGGGGTGACATGCACAGGGTCAGCATGCAAGTGTGATTAGTGGCAGCATGCAACAGTGTCAGCACTCATAAGCACACACAGGACGAATAACAGGGACCCCCTAAATGCTGTCATAAATAGGTGCGTTTTAATTTCTTTTTAAATGTGGTCAAGTCAGTGGATGTCGAGACGGAAGTCGGGAGTGAGTGAGTTCCAGGCTTTGGGAGCATACAAACTAAAGGCACAGTCTCCAAATGATTTGAGGTTGTACGAGGTACAGGTAAACGATTAGATTCCGAAAAGTGGGTGGTACGATGCTTAGCCTGGTGGGGGAGTAGATCTGATAGGTAAGCTGGAGCCTAAGAATGAAGGGACCATCAATGTAAGCGACAAAACCTTGAAGTCGATGCTTTGCTTGACTGGTACCAGTGCAGGTCGGCGAGAAGTGGTGTGATGTGGCTATTGCGATGCTCACGACAGACAAGTCTAGCTGCAGAGTTTTGCACCAGCTGTAAGCTCCTGAATTGCACAGGCCGGTAGACTAGCAAGCAGTGAGTTACAGAAGTCAAGAGGGGATGTCACAAACGCATAGATCAACTTAGATGTGGTATCCATGCCTAAACAAGCCCGAATTTTAGCAAGGTTATGTACCTAAAAGTAGGCAGACTTGACTGTAGAGCTGATATGGTCCTTTAATTAAAGGTCACTTTAAGGGCCTCGCGTACAAGCAAACCCGCTACAGATATTTTTAGTCGAGGTTGTCAGCTGTAATCAAGTGGTCCCACTCGAGAGTGCAGGTTGTATATAGATGGGATACCTTAGACCTGTTAATCACATCGATGGCTCACCACATCTTATCGGACTGGTCCATGAGCATTGCATCACTCCACAGATTGCAGAGGTGAATGGCTCATGCAGCATGACGACCAGCTTTGGCCTCGGATCCCATTAAAAAGATATGGCTGGCACGGATGGAACAACCATGTTATAAGCTGCACAAGGAATAAAATAGCCGAGTAGGCCCTTGGAGGTTCCTGAAGTGCATAGATTTATGGATGTGCGGCGGTGAGTGCAGAAACGTGACGCCGAGGCGGCCTTTATTGTTTCTAACTTTTGGTACATCTGAAGCTCTTGCCGCTATGTACCCATAGCGTATCTTGTTGGGGCATGCTTTGGCAGTTGGCCGTGATTGCTCAGCACTACATCTATCGTGTCAATTCTCTGGTCAGTGGGTCTATTGTGTGATCAGGAGTGTGGAGTAGCAGCTAAGGTCTTTCCCCTGCACCAGAGGTGTTTCGATGATCAGTGCTTTGATGATCAAGAGTGTAAATGCGTTTTTTTTTTACTATTGCAGCTATGGAAATATGCAGCTGTTGGTCGTGCCAAAACACGAAGACGTCGTGCAGCTGGTAAGTCAATGCGTCTGTATGCACTTTGTGTTGCAAAAGTTGGCATGGTGATGAGGGCAACAGCATGTCCCAGAGAGTAGAGGGGAGAGAGAGAGGAGAGAGAGAGAGAGAGAGAGAGAGAGAGAGAGAGAGAGAGAGAGAGAGAGAGAGAGAGAGAGAGAGAGAGAGATGACAGGGTCAGAGACTAGTCGGGAGAGAGGGCTCTCGAAGAGCACCGATTGTGATCAGGCTCGCTAGCCAGGATCCCGCACCGAACAGGCAGAGCCGTGCCCTGCCTAACACGTGATGCTTGCTGCTTGGTGCTTGCATTGTCCCACTGTATGTAGCCGAATGAAGGGTTCCTCGAACAACGAGCTCACTGGCCAGTTACTGGAAAAAACGAAAGAGGGGTTACTTTTGTTGTCGACGTTATCAGTACCTGATGTATTTCGGGAGTAAGCCAATTGAGGAACCGACGTTGAGGTTGCTCAATGTTGTCAGGGCAAGCATTTAGCAAGCAAGGGAAGTTGAAGAGTCTGCCTGGCGAAACAGGTCGGTTAGTTTGAAAGGAATGCATGATTCGGTGGTGTACCCCCTTTTTCGGTAAGCCCATGATCCAACATCTTAGGTCAGACAAGTTAAGCTCGGCTGCTGAAGAGCACACCCTCGACCAATTCCTTCCCTTGCCCTCCCCCTGCAGCTGCTCGCTGGCAGGCTTGTAACAGGTGCAGGAGGAAGAAGGCTTTTTGTGGCAGCTCTCTTGGTCCTGCTTATGTGGGACAAGTTGCCAAAGTCTCTGGTCTCAATGGGTCTTCATTCCCCCTCTCTCAGGACTGTAGGAGGAAGCTTCTACTTCGTTGGTGGAGTTGTCACCTTACTTTCCCAGAACTATATCCACTCCTGCCATTAGCCTCTTCCCTCCCACCCTCATTCCGATAGGCGCCTTGACAATGGAGACAGCTCAGTGGCGCCCTTAGTTTGGCTCTGTATAGATTAGGTTTCGTTGATGAGCAAGTCCTAGCCGTGTTCGTTGGCCAATGCACTCCCAGTTTATCGATGGCCTTTATCATGTGCCGCCTCGCCTGTTAGACCAGGCAGCCGGGAGACGGGGGGGGGGGGAGGGAGGGGAACTCATGCCGAATACTTGGAGAATGCTGGCAGTTCCGCCTCTCAGACTCTGCCATGCAAACTCTCTGCTGCATCAGGGAAGTCATTTCAGGGCAATCAATAGCTGCCCGGAAGTGCTCGAATGCCAGCCGAAAAGCTCTTGCTGAAGGCAGGGAGTGGTACCCCACACTCTGTAACCTCTTGCATCCCGATGTGCCGGTGCTCATGCAAATCGCCCGCAGCCTCATTGTGTCTGTCTAATCGCCAGTTTATTAGAAGGGCAGATTGCATGCCAGGGTGGCCTCTGCTGCCTTCCATTGTTTGGTTTGCAGAAGCCTTTGCCCTGCTGCTCGCCCTGCCCTCAGATCCCCTGGGTGGCGACGTGAGGTCGCCTCACGTCGCTCTTCCTCTTCCTCTTCTTCCTCCTCTTCCTCTTCCTCTTCTTCCTCCTCCTCCTCCTCCTCCTCCTCCTCCTCCTCCTCCTCCTCCTCCTCCTCCTCCTCCTCCTCCTCCTCCTCCTCTCCTCCTCCTCCTCTCCTCTTCCTCCTCCTCCTCCTCCTCCTCTTCCTCCTCCTCTTCCTCCTCCTCCTCCTCCTCCTCCTCCTCTTCCTCCTCCTCCTCCTCCTCCTCATCTCTCATCGGCCTCCCTGACCCAGATAGGTAGGCAGCGCTAGGGCGATGTGTGAAGGAAGGAAGAAGTCTCAGAAAGAGACTCATTTTCGACCGTCGGCCCCAAGAGAGGCCGATCAACGGTGGGTGGGTCGGTGGACTGCCTTCGTGTTTACTTTCTGAAGCAAGTGCAAACACCCACGCAGGCACGAGCTATTAGGAGCCTCTCTCGGCCTGGTCTCAGTGCTCAGGCAAGCAAGCTGGGCTGGCTGGCAGCTGTCCCGTGTCTGTCTGTAACGAACCTCTTCTGCCGAACGTGACCACCGAACCGGCCTCGGCAGCTGCTCGTATGAGCTGCAGTGGCAAGGCTTGGACGCAGGTGCTGGGAATATTGCTGCTACTGCTGCACATTTGCTGTTGCTGCCACCTCGGTTGTGGTCTGTCCTTCCTCGGGCTGCGCTGCCATCGGCATCGGCTCGCAGCGCCTCTCTCCTCCGCAGCAGCCGAGGCCGTCGCAGCTGAGAGGGACTGTGCCCTCACTTGCCCACCTCTTCGAGTCTGTTGCCGCCCCCAGCAAGCTCCTCACCGGCCGCCTGCGGCTCTTCCGTAGGCACGCTGTTGCGCTTGCAGCCTCCTTGCTCCAGCAGCCAGCAGCGCCGATTCGTAGTCGCAGCGTACCGCTGAGGTGGCAGCGTTGGTAGGGCTTAGCCAGCTGCCCGGGCGCACGGTACGGCAACGGAGCCAGCTGTTGCTCTGGTAGATATCATTTGCTGCCGTATTGGCTCGTTCACCGGTTCTATTAGCGACGGTTAGTCTCGATGGCAAAGAGGTCAGGCTCGAGGCGTGATAGCCAACTCATATGCTGAAGCAGCAGCAGCAGACTTCGGCATGTGGTATGCTCTGTTCCGCTTGCTCGTAATGCAGTGGTAATGCATCTCCGTCTGTAACTCCACAAAGCCACAAAGACTATGCGGGTGTTACGAAGCAGAGTTTTGTATAGCGCACTCACAGCCCAAGCAGCTTTCCGTGTGCATTCGGTAGCCAATGGACTTTATCTCACGAAACAAAGAGAAAGTGAGAAGCACAACACAGTCGGGAGAGCCGTTGAGGTAATGAGTAGCATGGAAGTAGCAGCTCAGGACAGCTGGAATGAATGTGCCATAGTCGGCAGCAGGAAAGTGGTTGTCTTTGCCTAAGAATTGTGGAAATTAGTTCTGTAGTCTAGTTCTGTAGTCTAGGACCTACAGAGCAAAAGATACTGTCGCCAACTGTCTTTAAGCATGGGAATGGAACGGCTAATTTATTGTCAATAGATGATCTGAGAGCACGAGGAGGCTAAAACTGGTGAAGCAGTTCAGCTGGGCATGATTCAGCCAAGCCATGGCAAGCCTTGTGGGTCAGAGTAAGAGCTTTCCTCTGTATTTGTTGATCAGCCGGCATCCACCTAAGCGCTTTCAGCAAAGGAGACACATGGCTGAACCTCTGGGATTTATTGACTAGCCCTGCAGCCATATTCATCCCCAGCTGCCGTGGCCTAAGGGCTCTTTTCGGCAGTCCAGCCGAAATGGAATTGCACTCATCCAGCCGTGGCAGAACCTGAGAGCTAGTTAAAATGTAATCTTAGGGCTCGCACACGAAGGTTAGCTGTGGAAACAGTCTGCTTAATGACATTTTTAAAATTTAGGATGCAGCCTAAGACGACACGTAAATTCCGAGCACACAGTGACGGCCGTACAAAAGCATCACCTATTAGAAGAGCAAAGTCTCGAAATACAGCCCAAAAGCTTGAGGTGTCCTATGAATAGCAGGAATTTGCTCTCCGGGTCTGGAGCCGAAAGTTCTTTCGCTGTAGCTCGTTAGGCTAGCTGTCACGGTAGGTAGCTGACTAACAGCGTGTGGGCACATTTCTGCGTGAGCACTTGAACGCACGCGTGCCTCGGGGGTCCTGTATGAACCGCGTCCCGGCTCCACGCCACTTCTCGAGCGCTGACAAGCCGCCGATGCGTGGGCCCACGTGGCCTGAGTGGGCGGCGGTGAGGTAGCATAGCGAAGCAGTCCTCCTTCACCCTATTAGCCACAGGAACGCCTGCACCCGGTCTGTGCCCTGCTCCTTTATGTGCTCCTGCTGCAGACCTGAAAGCATGCTGCCGGCACATCACTTCGCTCGTCACTACCGGTCGACCCAGCTGTGCACCCTGTGCCCTTGTCACGAGAGCTTGGCTAATGCTGCACGGCCGGCCTGCTGCGCTGGCCTGCTGAGCTCTGCCATTCAGCTAGTTGCCAGCTAATAGTCGGCCGGAGTGGGCGCCCTGGCAGCGTGGCTGCCCCTGCGTCACTGATGCTGCTGCCGCCGACGCCGCCGCACTTGCTAAGCAACGTGAGTCGTGCTAAAGGCCTGTGCAGCACTAATCCGGCCAATCTGCTTGAGGCGTGGGCCGGTGGCCGGTCTTGCTTTAGCCAGTGGGGACGCTCGGGGCGGGGCGCCACCGCCTCGCGAGTGGCATGGGCAACGTGCAGCAGCAGCAGCCTAGTGTCTCGGCCCCAACAGCTGGCTCTGTGTGTGACCAGGTACTCGGCATGGCCTTGTCTGGTGGTGGTGGTGGCGGCGGTGGTGGGACCAGTGCCGCTGCGTCTGCCGTGACTGCTGCCGTGCAGCCGCCGCTCGTCTCGAAGACGAAGGGCAACCAGAGCATGTATCGTCGTGGCGCCGTCCGAGAACGCTGGCGGGAGCGTGCGAGCCGAGGCCGCCAGCTGGCAGCCGCTCGCAGCCGAAGCAGCAGCAGCAGCGGCCGCAGCGGCAGGCTGAGCGATGGTGGCGGCCCCTCGGAAGCTGCACTCGGTCAGGTTGGTGTGCGCGCCCGATTCATCTGCCCCGGATGATGTTTTCGCCCGAGGCCGAGATGCGCCCCCACTCCGGAAGGGGGTCCGTGCAGGCTCGTCGGCACGACCGACCGGCCGGCCGGTGGAGAGCCGACCCGAGGGCTGCGCAGGATCTACTATTTGGGCTGGGCCAGGGCAGTCGTTGTGCGATCGGGCTGCTGCGGAGGCGATCGCTTGCTCAAGCGATAGCCGATGAGGCGGCGAGCAAGCAAACGTGCCGAGCCGCTCCGGTTCGTGCCGCTGGCTGGCACTGTGGCAACGGCATCCGGGTAGCGAGTGCCGTGCTTCGTGGCGCCGAGCGACTTTGCTCTCGCTAGCCGCCTGCCCGACTTCCGGGCGCTACGTCACTGTGTCGTCGCGAGGTCGGCCGAAGCCTCGGCCTATGGATGCATTTTGACTGGTGAGCCGACTTGTTGCCCACGGTGGCGAACTGGGCGGCAGCGAGCGATCTAGCCCCACCACCCCCTTTCTGCCCTTTGGCCTTTCTGTGCTCGATGAGCTTAGCATCGACTGGCAGCTGCCGCTAACACCTGTGCGGCTGCTGCGCCGGCGGCTACGTCGTCTGCTTTTTTCGAAGCTCTCCTCTCCCCTTCCCATTGTTATTTTGCGCTGCTCAGCTTTCTTTGCACATTATCTTTTCTGGCGTGTACAGCTAGAGGGAGGACTGCAGGTGGGCATTCGTTTTCGTGGCCGAAGGACGCGTGTTCGAGGCTGGCGCTAGTGATGCCGGCGGCGCTCAGGAGCAGAGAGGCCTGCCCTCATCTTTGAACTTCGGCTCCATCATTTGCGTTCGATCACGGTGTCTGATTTTGGCGCCATAATGCATTCAATCCTGGCGCTTTCTGTCTGTGTGCTGCTCTCGGAGAACGGCTCGCCTGCCAAAGGCCTCGTCGTTGGTTGGGGATGTTCGCTCTCTGCCTTTAGCATGGCCGGTACCGATGATATCACTGGCGATGCCTATCAGCTGCGAGTGAGATCATTTTGCTGCTTTCGGTTGGAAGAGGGGTTGGCAGAACCACGGGAGGGGCGTGCAGGCAGAATTCCCATTTACCCAGGGCAACATTTTTAATGTTGTGACTCATTCTATTGTGTAACTATTACTGAGAGCATTGTTGAATGTTCAGTATGTCATGCAGAAGGGTGGGAGATACCGCTGCCTAAGCTCGACCAGCCACATCTGCTGCTGCTGCTGTGTATCATAGGCTGCCGCAAATGACATTTTTTGCTGCTGATTCTCGTAAGGGGGTGTGCCGAAAGGGATGCCTCGTTCTGAGTCCATGTTAATAGAATTTTTGGCTGATGGCCGGCATTTTGCCTTTGTCTCTACGTCCATACTCACAATCAGTAGGCAGGATGGGGAGAGAGAGGGCAGAGAGACAGACAGACAGAGACAGACAGGGAGAGACACACACAGAGAGAGAGAGAGAGAGAGAGAGAGAGAGAGAGAGAGAGAGAGAGAGAGAGAGAGAGAGAGAGAGAGAGAGAGAGAGAGAGAGAGAGACAGACAGAGAGAGACAGAGAGAGAGAGAGAGAGAGAGAGAGAGAGAGAGAGAGAGAGAGAGGGAGGGAGGGGGCAGGCAGACAGAGCTGAGTATTTACAGCCTTAGGACACAGGTGTACACAGTCCGTGTACACAGCCCTTAGGGGGGCAATGCAAATGCTCATTGTTTTTTGTTGTTGTTATTATTATTGTATTTGTCGTAGCGATAGGTAGAAGTGCATGCCTTACCGAAATAGCGTCACTGCTTGTCGCTTCAGACGATGTCAGCCAGGGAAGGCCAGACAGCCAATGCAGTCGACGTGGCTGGACCGAGCCGTCAGCAGCTGGGCAGTGATGGGATGACCTCTGCCGGTAGGTCGGCTGCTTTTTGCTACAGCTGCTGCAGCCACTGCTGGGCAGTGGCCTTGTCTGCTGCTTCGAAGCCTTTCCTGCATCCGCCCAGGACAAATGCTTGGGCTGCTGTGGGGGGGGAGGGAGTGTGCCCTACTTGCCTGGACCCACATAAGTCGCGAGCGGATATTCGGTGGCTGCTTTCTGGTCGATGGCTGCAGTATGCACAATGGTTGCAGCTTGGCGCCGAACTCACATTGATAAGCATGCATAAGCATTCATTCTCGGGTAGCACTCCGGGATTCGGCTCGAGTTTGCGTAAGCATAAATTAAAAACAACCACTTTTGAAGCCGTGTGCCGAATGCCGAAGAAGAGAGGTCAAGGTCTCATTAGCTCAATCACTGGATCGAATGATATGGGCCCTAGCAATTCAATCAGGACCTGTAGCCCAGAGGTTGCAGGATCGTTGGCGTTCAGGGCGGTTCATTTTTTGGTGGCATTCTGTGCCACGCTAGACGGCCTCCGGCTGCGCTGCGTGTTGGCGCCTCTCGAAGCAGGCTTCTGGCGACGATGATGCACACGCAGGTAGCTACTGTTGCTGCCGATGAGTCAGCGCAAACTCGGCGCATGCACGCACCAGGAAGCGCGCTGGTACGTGATGTGCGATCCAGCCCGACTTGCCTTGTAACTGACCGCATCCGGAGCGTTTCGTAGGTGCAGCGACATTGTTGGCCAGCGCTGTACCGAGTCAGGCCCCCTCCTGCAGAGCAGGTCGCGCACGAAGCTTGCCGCTTCCTCTGCCAGCTGTGCCGATCGGTCTAGCTTCCGCTCTTTCCAGCAGCCAAACATCTTGCCGGCGACGACCTGCCGGCCGAGTCGTGGGGCGTCCGTCGTGAAGGTCACTCGGCCGGCAACTATGTGCAGCTGTCCCCGGCTGAGCAATCGCCAACTTCGCACGGACCCTGGCTTCAGGACATGCAAGGTGGCTACCTCGTGCACGGGAACAGCCCCAGCGGCTACCCTCACCAGCAGCAGCTGCAGCAGCTACAGCAGCAGCAGTTGCAGCATCTGCAGCAGCAGCAGCATCATCTGCAGCAGCAGCAGCAGCAACAGCGAGTCCAGCAGCGAGTGGGAGAACCGTACAGCGTGCCCTTGCGTGCTACGAGGGCCTTGACCTTCAGTGGACAGCAGCAGCTACCAGCGTGGCAGCCGCAGACACGTGGGCAGCCATATCGTGTCGACGGGCAATCCCTTCAATCGCATACTGGTCTTATGCAGCAGCAGCAGCAGCAGCTGCAGGTATGGCGGCAGCTGTGTCTGCGTGTCTCGAGGTGGCTGAGGCTGCTGCACTCCACTGCTGGCTACGTGTGCAGTAGAGTTTACCGCAGAGTCGGTCACTGCACCTCGGGCTGACGCACACTTTCCTCACCCTCTTTGCAGGTCGTGAGAGCTACCGTGACGAGCGTCGTCACCCCCAGTGACTCGAAGAGCATAGCAGCAGCAGCAGCAGCAGCAGCAGCAGCAGCAGCAGCAGGGCCCTCGGCTGCTGATCGCCTCGTGGCCACCTCGTTGGCGATGGCCACTCGCGCTGCTGCCGCCTCTGCAGCTGCAGCGGCGCCTGCTGGTCCGGTGGTGTCGTATCAGCTCAGCGCCCCTCGCCTCCCACAGCAGGTCATACGAGCACCTGTTCAGGTGGTTGGACCGGGTCAGATCAAAAGGCAAGCCAGCACTGGTGACAGTGGCAGCGCGACCGCTCCGCCGACCCAGCAGCAGCAGCAGCAGGCGTCCTTGGTTCGATACTTGCCTGCCTATCACGGCAGCGAAGTGGGTCAGCCTCCGGCTGCTGTCGTGCTCAGGACGCCTCGAGCGGGCGCGCCGAGCGGCCAGCGACCTGCAACCAGCTATTTCGACTCGACGGCGACGTCCTACCAGCTGTCGCTCCAGCAGCAGCAGCAGCAGCCACTAGCCAGCCAGGACGGCAGCCGCTGGTCGTCAGTCATGCCTCCTCATTTGGCAGGCGCCGAAAGGCGCGGCAGCTGCCACCCGGCGCAGCAGCCGGTGCTGCCGTTTGCTGCCTTCAGGACCGCCGCAGAGCCCCGGCGTGACGCGCACGCGGCCGCATCCGGCACCGCCGGGGGTGGCAGCCTGCCGCTACCACGCTCGCCTGTCCAGCAGGAGACGACGTTCGACACTCGTGGCATGGTCGAGCAGTGCCACTTCATCTATGAGCCTGGCGCACGCGGGTTCGGTCAGCCACATGCCGCCGGTGACTTCCGGGGCCTGCTGCCAGCAGCGGCCGCCGAGCTGCGCTGGCGCGTGGCCAGCGACAACGACCTGCTAGCCGCCCGCCATTACTCCGACATGCAGCAGCTGACGTCTGCCTCGTCGTCCTCGCTGCTGCTGCACGGCCCCGGCGGACCGGCTGCTCAGCTGATCATGCAGCGGCAGCAGCAGCAGCAGCAGCAGGCCTCTGCGCCTGCTGTGGAGGAGGCAGCCTCGCTGAAGGCTTCCGCCAGCCTCGGATCGCTGCAGCAGCAGCAGCAGCAGCAGCAGCTTCTCTTTGACCAGTCTCTGCAAAATCGTGCACTGCCGCCCAGCTACAGCGGCCCGGCTTACCCGGCAGCGGCAGCAGCAGCAGCTGGGCTGCCTGGAAGCGCGGCCGGCCGGCGCGATCGCTTGCCGAGCGATGCGCCCGGCATGACCTACAACCAAGGATTCGCGTTCGGCCCGCCTGCCTCGGCCGCCTCGTCGGGGCAAGCTTCCTCGAGCTTTGTCGTCGGCGGCGGTGCCAGAGTGCAGCAGCGGTCGTCTGCCGCCGCTGCGGCTAGGACAAGGCCCATGTCGTCATACGTGCCAGCCAGTGGAAGTAAGACTTTGTTGAGCGGCCGCCATCGCCTTCAGTGTGGGTTCTGGCATGACTGGGGCGTACCGGGTGCGCGTGCGCACGTGTGCTTCGGCTGTGTTCGTGCGTGATGGTTCTTGTTAGAAGATTGGGTAGTAGCTCTGGCTCGTGATTCGTATGGTGTGTCGAGGGAGGGGGCAGGCCTTGCACTGACAAGGCATAGTTCAACAGCTGAGCATGCCCTATCGCCTCTTATTTTTCAATGTCGACTCGCATGCTTTCTGTGACCAGTCCTGCTCTGGCACATGCTATGCGCTATGTCGCCGATGCTTACAGCACTTTTGCACCCGACAGCAATGTAGTGTGCAAAGCGGTGTTTTGCTCCCATCGATGTTTGCTGCCTTGTTGCACTGCAGAGTCACATTAGTGCTTTGATACCTCGTCCTTTGCCCAGGTCGCATCTTGTCTTTGTCCCCTGCCCGTGAGTTCTCTCTTAATTTGTGACGTAGCTTGATGTCGCAAATGTGAGAATCTATGAGCATCACCAGATTAACGCAGTTCCCTATACGAAGGATCCCGGCGGGTTCCTGTAATCTACTGCAGCTGGTGCAAAACGTAGCGTCTCGTCACCGTGATGGGCATTATGCTGTATGGAGCTTTCGTTCTTTGCACTTCGGTGGAGTGCTTCAAGGTCGAACGTCTGCTAGTCCTCACAAAAGAAGAAAGCGCTCGCCTGTATATGTACACGGCTGCCACATCGCCACGCTTAAATTTTGCACGACCTTTTTCGAGGAACTCGTGTCGTTAAGCACGGGTGCTACGTGCAGCTTAAATGGTGCAAGTGGCCAGTATGCGCCCGACCTCGTCTTGTAGACGTGTTTTCTCTGCTGGATCGTGACACCACCGACTATGCTGCCAGTATGCCTGCTGAGGAGTCGCAGAGTCTCGACCACCTAGGCAGGCCGCTGCTTCCGCCGCACACCGGCGACGAACAGCTGCAAGCATTGCAGCGCTCTGCGCGATCGAAGACGATCATGAACAAGCCGCCTTCATCGGGTGAGCGACTGTTCTTGGGCCTGCGTCTCTCGAACCTGCTGCCATCCGGACTGCACGCCTCTGTCCCACCTTCGTGCTCGAGCCAGCGCTCTGAATGCCAGCCACACCCCAACTCGTCAGGCGGTTCCATGTGACTTTTTGTCACAGCTCGCTTCGTCTGCTTGTGGCTGTGCAAGGCGTTTGTGGGGAGGAGAGGGTGGAATAGTGATAGACAAGCAGGAAGGCTGTTATGATCGTAAGCGCCTAGAGAGAGATTAAGTTCTCTGAGGGCACTTTATCAAGTGAATTATTATTATTATTATTATAGTGCTTTGCACGACACGGTGAGCTCGTTCAAATGAGCCGACGAGGCTGGTTGCTGTGGTCTGAGTGGCTGCTCGGTGCCAGGTTCGAATCCCCCAACACTGACCCAGGCCTTGTACTTGTAGTTATCTGGACAATTAGCGTAGGAAAGAGGGGCCTGACTGCAATTCATTCCTCTGTCTGTCTGTCTGCATGCATGCATGCATGCATGCATGCATGCATGCATGCATGCATGCAGGCAGGCAGGCCTGCCTGCCTGCCTGTCTGTCTCTTTATCTGTCTGCCTGCCTGCCTGCCTGTCTGTCTGCTGGCTGTCTGTCTCTCTATCTGTCTGTCTGCCTTTCTGTCTGCCCGCCTGCCTGCCTGTCTGTCTCTCTGTCTGTGTGTCTGTCTGTTTGTCTGTGTGTCTGTCTGTCTCTGTCTGTCTCTCTCTCTCTCTCTCTCCCAGAAGAACCTGCTCAACCAGGAACGTTTCTTCAGCTTCCCGCTCGAGTATGCAGCTCGTGCAATGGGTCGTGGCTCTGCCCCCTGACAAATTCTTGAGTATCCCACCGATGTGGACACACGTGTTCCCCCACGTGTGCCACAAGCAAGGGTGGATGCATCAGATGGTTGGTGGCCAGCTGATGCTGTCCTGCTAGCTTGGACGTGATCGGTCGCGCGAGCAGCATTTTTTTGTGCTGCCCGGTTTGGTGAGCTCAGCAGATGCGGCGCGAGCGACCACTTGAGGCCACCATCTTTGTCGCATTGGGTGTGAGTGGTGGCGATTATGGTAGTGACACTGAGCAATAGGGGGGTGTGGCAGCGGCAGTGGCATCCTTGTGGCTGTTTGTTTCTTTGCCCAGTAATTAAATACGATGGATGCCTCACTATGCTACTTAGCTACTTGCGCTGCCCCTTCAAATGTTTGCCTTAGCTGTTTGCTGCCATCTGATGATGTGTGGATGCTATTTGCCTGTTGCTGTGCAGGGCATGCAAGAGCTGCCCGAGAGGTGTGCCTCTGCTCTGCTTTGCTTTGACTACTTGCCTGCCTTTTTGTTTGCCAGAAGACAGTGGCAAGGCCCAGGTTATCCGGCGTTCGTCCTACATGCTGGCCACAGCAGCTCCGCCCAAGCTCGAGGATGCAAGCGTCGACTCGTCGACCTCGGCGGCAGTGGCACCGGCTGGCAGATCCGCCTGGCGCCCCGAGTAAGCCCTCTGCGCGGGGCAGCACGTCCCTGCCTGCGGTCAGCCGAAGTTTGACGAGACACACATTCGCGTTGTATATCCCCGTTTCCTGTTCTCATCGTTAGCGGTTCTGCTGTCTCCATTCTGGCACGTGGCACATGTCTACGCTTCTCTCTCTCTCCCTCTCTCTCTCTCGAGCACTTTTTGAGCAGTCATTGTGGAAGCTTTTGTCGAATTGGGCTTGGCTCCTCACCTTCGGCAGCGGCCATCGAGCTATCGGCTGTCGAGCCATCGCCCCTTGCTGATCCTCGTCGTTCGACCTGTCTACCTTGCCTCTCTGTATTGGTCCTCTGCGCTGATGGTCCCCTGCGCTGAAATGTCACCGACCTCGCTGTTGTAGCTTCATCGGAGACCCATCTGCGACTCGATACCCCGTGTACGAGCTGGTAAGGAAGAAGCAGTCGGCGGGGGGGGGGGGGGGGCGGCAGTGTCCCGAAGCTGCTTTGCTTTGCCGCGCAGCGGCCACCACCGATTTTCGGTGCCTGTGCTACCTGGGGCTGCTGTGTTTGCCTCGATCACGTCCTAAGCATCCTCCTACGTCATTCGTGTTCTGCCGTGCTCTGCCGTGCAATTTGCCTCCGAACAAGCGATTACTTTCTCGTTTCTCGTGCAGCATCTCAGCAGGGACAGCAGCGAAGAGGCAGGCGAAGGAGCCACACCGCCGCCAGCTGTGGCAGTGCCACCTCGCTTTGACCTCAGCTCCCCTTCCGATGCAACTCTTTCCACTCCGCTGCCACCATCGCCATTACCCATCAACCGCCAAGGCAACTTGGCCGTCAAAGTGGAAAGGATCGATGGAAAGGTAACCATGCTCGTCGTAGTGTGTGTGTGTGTGTGTGTGCCCGTGTGTGTGTGCACGCGTGCGTGCGGGCGCAAATGCATGCTTGAGGTAATGCCCGTGGACAGGTGGTCGTGGGCGTAGGGAGTGGCCAGCCGGCAGTGCTGCCCTCGCTTTTAAGCTGACTGCTTTACCGTGTCCACCTGTGTTCGTGCGTGCACGAGGTTTTGCAGCTTGTTCCCTGCGTGTCTGTGGTGCCTGTGCATGTCTGTCAGTGCCCGCAGCGATCGGTCATCGAGCTTGGTGGAGGTGAAGCTGAGGTGAGGATGAAGATGAGCTCGGTGAAGGCCATCGAGCTGGGTGAAGTGCTTCCACTGGCCGAGACGAGCGCACAGTGCTGCAGCAACATGCATTCGTAATCGGTGCAGTGGAGAAAGGAAGTGAATTTGGGGAACAGCTAGTCCCTGGGGAAGACAGGAAGAAGCACGCCAAGATTAAGAAGAGTGGCACCTGCTATTTTTTGGGGAGAGGGTGTTAGCAGGGCTCATCAGGAGAGCTTGATCCGATGGTTTCAGCCGGTAGCTTCTACTTGCATCGTGCAGCACTAACAGTGATGATATCACTAACAATCATGATGATGATAAATGAAATAATCATGCATCGACCCAAGAGAGAAAAATCGCTGTTTGGGCACATTATGCCGGGGAAAAACTTGTCAAGTGGATGGTGATAATGCTCGGTGTTAGCACGATCCAGTGCGCAAACATGTCGTTGACACGGACGAAGCAAAGGCTGTGAGGAGAGGCTGGCTCTTCAGCTTCGTTTTACATGTCACCGTCGGATGTTACCATCAATCGTTTGGTAATGATTTCTATGCAGCAACTGTAAAGAGCCTAGAAAGAGATTGAGTTCTCGGAGGGTTCTATACAAATGTATTATTATTATTATTATATTAAGTCGGCAGGTCGCTAAGTCGAGAACGGTGGGTGGCGGCAGCCGATCACGTGTGCCCACAGTTGACTTGGGTCCTTGCCAGCTGTGCTTGTACGTCCACGTGCACCTCACCGGGACCTCAAAATGTCTGACAGCACCTTGAAGTCGACGCACTGCTTGATCGGGAGCTAGTGCAAATGGAAGCCACCGCGTCCGCCTGAGTAGGCTCGACGTCACATTGCTTTGCAGAAAGTGGGCACACTGTCGCATTGCTTTGCAGAAAAGCTCCGATCGCTCGTGGAAGACTCTCGGCGTTGTGCTCTGTGGACGCCTGCTCTACCTCATCAAAGAGAGAAAGGAGAACGTCGTCCTGGTGAGTGGCAAAATTGCAAATTCCCATGCCTGCTATTACGTCTGAGGGCATGGCAGCTTGAGCAGCCGGTTTTGTCGTTTAGAGAAGAGTGTTCCGAGCTAACAGCCTCCGCTAAACCACCACCACCACCACCACCAAGATTTTCGTCCCTTCCGTTTGCCTCAACTTTGACTCATAGTAAGCCTACGAGTCGCTCACTGCATGCTCTGCAATTCTTTCTGAGCCTTTGAATTGTGAAAGGCGTGTCCCTTTCATTCGCTTGATTCACCGCACCATAAAGCTTAGTCACCTTAGTGTCCAAGCCGCCGAGTGAGCAGCAGTTTTATAAGCACGATGAGAAGACGATTCGAGTTGGCCCTGTTTATGGCCCCCCCACACACTCGTCAGCACTCCAACCCAAGGCCACTTCTAACGTAGCAAAGTAGTGCTGGTGCTTATTCGGCTCAGCTGAGCGTTCAGCGCTCGGCTTTTGCACGAGTGCCGGGGCTGGTGCCTGCTTGCCCTTTGCTGTCCACAACGATGCCTTCACAACAAAATAGCGGTAGCCTACTCGACTGGCGGCCTTGGCGAAGCGCCAGCTCTCATTCTAGCCAGGCTGCACAGCCGTGCCATCGCCAGTGGCTCGTCGGCCTCGGCTCTATGATGGTGGCTATCCAGGCGAAGGGGTTTGACCTTTCACCGAAATGCTTCTGTGTCCACCGCTAGGCTGCTCAAGGCGAGGGCAGGCTGCAGCAGCTGCATCATTACAATCGTTCCAGAACCAGGCGAGCGACGACATCCCCATAAACTTGCGCAGCTGCAGAGTGGACGTTGCCTATGGCTACACGAAGAAGAAGAACGTGTTCAGGCTTGAGACGGCTTCCTGTTCCGAGTACTTGTTCCAGGCAGAAGACCAGGAGGACATGCTGTCCTGGATCCGTGAGATCCTTCTGGGCAGCGATACCGATAAGGTATTGGCAGAGGACTGTGTGCCGCTGCCGCGCCGGTGCTCGCTACAGCGGCTGCCAGTCCCCGTGCTGCAGTGCACTGCAGCCGACACAGAGCGTGCCGAAGTGGGGCACTGGTTTGGGGTGCTCGCAAAGCAGACGAATGGCTGGCTGGTAACAGTAACGAAGTATGACACCCTGCTAGCATCCCAGGATCTTAGCCCCGCCCTCGGACGAACCCTACAAAGAGGTGACGGTAACTAGGAGTTTGGAAATGAAGCACGTCTGGCATACTGCAATAGCGGGCAACTGGTGGATATTAAGAATGACCCCCTCACCGTGTTGAAAAGCATGAGCAAAAAGCCGACCGACCTATAGCGTTTAAGCACCTTAATTTAATCTGGGTTGCTACATTCAAAAGCAAGCGGCTGCCCAGCAATCCATCCGAGCTCAAGGTTTTCTGGTTCTGGTCCTCTCCTTGCCAGCCCCAGCGATGGCCTATGACATGCTGACTAGTCTGGAGCGCTTACAAGGTGAAGGCTGCTTGATTGTGGCCATCTCGCCGGCGTCGCAGGAACTGGTAAAGGTGCTGGCATGTCGTTCTAGTGCCGTGGGCTGCCACGCCACATCTTTCGGCATCCGAAAGGTACCGGTCACTTGCAGCAGCTAATGAGAGGCCGATGTGTGCTGACCGCCAGGATCCTTGTTTGTTTGTGGATAGCGAGTTGGCGCCAATGTGGTAACCTGAGTCATGCGACAGTGAGCACGAGTGAGGTGGATGCCGATAAGACAGATGCTGGACGGAGCGACACTGTGGCGCAGGATATTAGCACGATACACTGTTTTTCCTTTTTAGCTGGCGCCGGTGCTTTGCAATGAAGCAGCAGCTGGGAGATTGGGGAGAGCTTGGCGGTTCGTTTCGCTGCCGGCCCGCGGGCGGCTCAGGCGCTTTCGGGACGGGCCTTTTGAGGGGCCTGTTGAGGAGGGCCCTGTTGAGGAGGGGCCTGTTGGCAACATTCGTGCGGCTGCGTGTAGCGTGCCCCGCTACCCTGCACCTCTACCCTGCACATTCGACCCGGCGAGTCGCTGGAGCGGGTGTTCACCTGTGTGTGTGCGCCGCTCGCGCTGCCTCAGGCGAATGCTTCGAACAACGCCGAGACGATCATGCGGCACATTGAGCAGAAGCTCGACGCCTCGCAGTCCCCCGTGCCGTCCGGCGGCGGGGCGAGCAAGACAGGAGGAAGTAGCGGAGGCAGCAACACTACTTCGGTCAGGCGACTGGCCGTACTGCCATTCTGGAATCGACAGCAATCACCTGGATCGGGTAAGCGGCAGCAGTGGTCAGCCTGAGTCGCTGGTCCTGCTCGTGTGGGGAGGTAGGGGGCTGGGGTCGGTTCAGTGACCCATGCATCCTTTACCAAGGCCCCCCCCCCCCCCGCTGCCCCTGTAGTTGGTCTCGACGAAATGTGCTCCAAAATGTGCTCCATGCCTCGGCTCGGCTTGGGTGGCTGGAAGCCGTGTCGAATTTCATAGCGTCCATGCATGCATCCATCCAACCCCATCCACCCAACCCCATCCACCCAACCCCATCCACCCAACCCCATCCACCCAACCCCATCCACCCAACCCCATCCACCCAACCCCATCCATCCAACCCCATCCATCCAACCCCATCCATCCAACCCCATCCATCCAACCCCATCCATCCAACCCCATCCATCCAACCCCATCCACCCAACCCCATCCACCCAACCCCATCCATCCAACCCCATCCATCCAACCCCATCCATCCAACCCCATCCATCCTACCCCATCCATCCAACCCCATCCATCCGTCCACGCCGTCCGTCCATCCCCACCCATCCACCCCCGTCCGTCCACCCCCCATCCGTCCATCCCCATCCATCCATCCGTCCGTCCATCCCCATCCATCCCCATCCATCCATCCGTCCGTCCATCCCCGTCCGTCCATCCATCCGTCCGTTCATCCCTGTTTGTCTGTTCATCCCCGTCCATCTCGATCCATCCATCCCCATCCATCCATTCATCTATCCATCTCCACCATCCATCTGTCCATTGGTCACACGTCCATGTCTCATCTCCGAAAGATGGGCAAAGCAGAACACTGGCGCCACTTCGAGCGGCCGCTGCGCAGCTTGCAGTGGCGGCCTCGTGCTCCCTGGCAGCAGCAGCAGCTGCCGAATGGGCGGCACGTGCTCACACGCAGCCGCGCCCGCCGGCTGTTGCAGACGTACCTTCGGGCAACAAGAAGGAGCGCAAGGCGGCGAGGCTGCTGCAGCGCGGCACCAGCAGCCCGGCCACGCTTTCGGCAGCGGGCGCCAGCGAGGACGATGGTGCCAGCTACGGGTCGACGCGGGCCTTCGGCATCCCGCTTGCCGAGTGCTCGCCGTCGCTCGAGAATGAGGTGCGCGCGTACGGGCACTGTTGCCCTGCTCTGTCGCACAGCTCTGCCAAGGCCCCGACCTCGGGGCAGCAGGCATGCTGCTCCGTGGTCAGGGCCATTGCCGGGGAGAGAGCTGGCATCGAGTCGTGCGCGCATCGAGTTTTTTCTGAATTGACCGAGCTGTGGGCCGCTGTGTCGCGGGCAATGAGCTGACTGACTCGAAGTGATTGCAAGCCGTGCAGTGCCACCGAGTGATTTCTTACCTAACATCACCGGCCACTGCCGGCGCTCTCAACTGCGCTGCTGCTCGCAAGCCACTGGTTCAGCTCCTCATCTCGGTTGAATGGAGTGGACGAGCTGTTGTGCTACTGCTGCTGCCTACCCTAGCCGGTGGCTATTCAAACAGCAGCAGCACAACTGCCTGCTTAGCCACCGGCTAGGGTAGGCAGCAGCAGCAGCAGCCGTTGCTTCGGTGGGGCGGCGATATCGCGCTTGGAGCGATCTTCGATCCTGGAGACTGCTGGCGATGCCCTAGGAGCGTGCATACTATCTATCGGCGGGGTGGTGACCTTTCATTAGACGAACCACCTCGGCCCCACAGTCAAGTGCATCTACTTTCAGCTACACAACGTAGTCAGGACTTTGGGTCTTCTTAGGTCGAGCTGGTTCATGCATTTGCGACATGCATCTTGACTCATGCAACTCAAAATAAAATTTCCAAGTCTCTTGGTCTGTTCAGCAAGACTCTTATAGTTGGTGTGAAACTCGGCAGCTTCTATTGTATGTTGGGAACGTTGTAATAGCTTCTTTAAACCTTTTTTCACCGACCCCCGCTGGCCCCCATCAGACAGCAAATCCCTCTCGTTTAGATCTCTTTGCTCTTTGGCATAGGCCTACCTATCCGACCTACTTCCCAATCAGTTTAGACATCGAACCACAGGCCCTTCTAACTCATGTCACATAGCCACTCTTAAGTCCTTTGAAAACCGTGCTTTTATAGTTCTTAGGCTCCCTGAGCCAGCAACTCACTTCTGACTGACAACACATCCTATGGTTTGACATTTAAAAGAAGCTTAAACCCACTTACTCATAGCATTTGCCTAGCCCTTGCGAATTGTCCCTTGTGTGCTTATGCGTGCTGGCGCTGTGCATGCTGTTATTTACCAATGGACTTGCTTCCTTTGCAGCTTGTGGAATGTGCCTCGAAAGAGATTCAGTTCTCTAAGGGCTCTGTATGCACGTGGGATTATTATTGGTATTATTATTATTATTTGATCCCGTCCTGTACACTGAACCAGGCACCGTAGGCATGATTAGAAGGCATAGAAGATTCCACTTTCCTTAAAAGTGGATTGCATGAAGTTTCATTTTAGTTTGATATCATTTGGTGCTTTCAATCAGAACTAATAGAATAGATGGTTCGTTTGCAGATCATTCCGTTTGCAGTTTCTTGTTTTGATTTCTCGTTTTCATTTTTCAGTTCTGCATTTTTAGTAATCGTTCTTGCTTGCAGTTCATTCCGAGCGTGGTCGAGCAGTGCACTAAGGCCATCGAGGGGCGTGGCCTCGAGTTCACC
>WPIO01000170.1:122500-202500 GCA_009760855.2 Cristatella mucedo
CGGCGACTGCCGGCAGCAATCTCTCCGCTCGAGCTGGCATGCTGGGACCTGCGCACCACAACTTGGCTCCCACCTACCAGAACGTTTTCGCCCAGTCTCTGGCATACCAGTCGCCCGCCGAGCCGGCTGGCGAGTGGGGACTGCAGGCGCGGGCCGCCAGCGCTTTTTCGCCCGTTGGAGCGTCTCTGCAGCAGCAGCAGCTTCCTGTGCAGGACCAGAGGCGCACGTCGTCGATGGACAGCACCTTTTCCGGGTCGGATCACAGCTCGGACCTGTTGGCAGCGATAACGTCGACGTTTGACCAGAAACTACAGCGGCTGCTGTTGCGAGACGTCGACGACGACGGTGGCACGTCGGACGACAGGGCTGCCGCGACGCCGGAAGCTGGCCGCTCGCCCGCAGTCGCCTTGTCGGGCTGGACCCAGAGTTCCCGAAGCGGCAGCCTGGCTGGGGGCTCGGCCGGGGACTGCGTCGTCAAATCGACTGATGCTGCTGCTGCTGCCGCCGCCCCCTCTGGGACAGTCGCTGCCTCACAACATTCCTTTCGCGATCCCAGTCTCAACAAGTGCAAGCCGATCTCAGCTCGCAGCGGAGGCGTGGCCGGTGCAAAGCAAGACCCTCCGGGACCGGCTGCACAGCTGCAGCAGCAGCAGCCAGGGGCGGCCGACCATGCGCCGGTGCAGACGACGAAGATCGGCATCGCGTCGCGCATAGAGCGCACCGACATGAAGCCGTCAGCCTCTCAGCTGCCGACAGTGGCTACCGCTGCGCTGCTGCTGCGGAGCCCCGGCTATGGAGGCGGCACGGCCGCACTGCCGCCTCGGCGTCTGCCTCTGTCCGCCGGTCCAGGCCGGCTGCTTCGGCAGGCGTTCTCCGGCTCGTACGACAGCCTCGTCAATGCCGAGTCGCCCTCGTGCGCTGTCGCGGGCTCGTCGCACAAGCGAGGAGACGGCGGCAGCGGCACCCTGTCCAAGATCGAAACGGCGGTCCTCGGCAGCCGCGAGGGCCTCGTCAGGTCGTTTGTGGACAAGTTCGAGCAGAAGAGTCAGCAGTCGCAGCTGTCGCCTGGCGCCGCAGGAAGCGCGGTCCGCGGCAGCTGCTCCGTGAGCAACCTTGCCTCGCTCGGCGGCTCGCTGAGCGGCGGCAATGGAGGGGGCGGAGGTGGCGGCAGTCGGGACGCCGAAGCCTTGCCGGCTCGGCGCAAGACCGGCGGCGGCGGCAGCAGCAGCAAGAAGCGAACGTATCGGCGGCACACTATTGGTGGTAACCTGACGGATGACTACGTCAGCGTTGCTGCCGCTGTCGCGCTGAATGTGGCCGCCGCTGCTGCCGCCGATGACTTCTCTGCAGCAGCATCGGTGGCGGAGTACTCTCAGCAGCAGCAGGAGCAGCAGCAGCAGTCGTCGGCATGGGACCGGCTACAGCCCATGGTTCGGCAGTACGAGGGCGCCGCACTGCGCTCGGTGCAGGACTGGATAGCCAGTGAGCGAGGTCAGCGAGCTCGAGGCTCGAGCTTCTCGGACTTATACGGCATGCAGGCGGCATCGCCGCCGCCGCTGCCGGCCGACGCAGCCGGCGGCCGGCATCTGCTGCCCTGGGCGGCGGCGCCGCCACTGCCCGGTGCCCTGCGACGTGGAAAGCGACAGACGTGACGTTTTTTTCTCGACATTTCCTCCCATAATCGGTTTCGTTTTGCCGACTGACTGACTTGACTTACATTTCCACTGTCTCGCTTTGCATGTTATTGTTTGCAACGGGTGGTGTGTGGGGGGCCACCCTGCTGCTGCTGCTGCTGTTATGCGCTCACCGTTGGAAATCGTAGTTGCCTGCAGGGAAGGCATGTTACGCGGTTTGCCTACCTTTGCGGCTCTCGCTTTTATACCGACTTTTGTATGGGCCGTAGCTAGAACGTCCCTGCGAAGACATGGGCGGCCATCATGCCTGCTGCTGCTGCGCTGGAGTCTTGCCTGTTTCCCGATACACCGACACCGATGTGTACGTGTGTGTGTGTGTGGGGGGGGGGGGGTTCGGGGCCAGCATGCCTGCAGACTCTCGGAACGGATGCCGTTGTCTCAACTGGTGGCTAATCAGCGAGCATCGGTCGGATTCGTATTTATGTTTGGCCTCATTTAAGTTGAGCCAGGCTTGTCGGCAGCTCTAGCCAGGGCCTAACCACGGGTCTGCCAAATATATATATATATATATATATATATATATATATATGAGTTTAACAAGTCGCGGTTCGAGGTTTTTTGTCCGATAAAGGAAGCTGATTCCAGTTGTTGATGACTATGTACATACTTCGAGCATACTCCCGATGCAACCGTTCATTCCGGTGGCCAACCGATCCTTGCATGGGTTTCGAAAACATTTCGGAAAACGGCTGAAGCTGAAACCTTGTGTGGCAAGCATCTGATGCTCCTTTTCCAGACGCCGGGAAATGACACCTAACTTTGTAGACGTGGTTATAGGGGCCTTCCGTGAGCGGCAGGTCCTCGAGGCGAAGCTCCTGTTTCCGTTTTGAGGGCGAGCAGTATGTTATCTATTTCCTTACAAGAGAGTTACCTGACCTGGAGTGGGTAAACAGTAGCCTCGAGGTGCTGGCACCGCCACGTGATTGGGTAGCAGCTGATGGAATGGATGATAACTTGACCAATTCTTGTACAAATCTAAGGAGACTTCTAGCCGCCAGACACCACACTGAACATTCTCATTCTGAGATGCCTAAACTCACCGCTGTTCTGCGTAACCAACACGGTAAATCTGTCCTTATATTCAGGATCTGTTCAAACATTTTTTGAGGATGCCACTTATAAAGAAGTCGACACCAGTCAAGGAGAAATTGAGTACATTCCGCCCTGTCCACCTATTGCCTTTCGAAGCTTCTTGAACGCACAGTAGCAGACCAGCTAAACTCTATACGATATCCAAATATAAAAACTAGTAAGTTCCATCAGGTTTAAGAGTTGATCACTCCACCGAGTCAGCATTGCTGCAAGTCTGTAGCAACTTCGTAAGGAATGTAGAATTAGGTAGAGGATCTCGGCTAGATACATCGGCAGCTTTTGATGCCACTGGTCAGCCAAGCCGACTTCAGTGCCTACGGTCTCGCTTAGGCATCGCAAGCAGTTTACATTACAGTGTTCTAGGCCACGTCTCAAAGGAAGCATTCAGAGAGTAGATGCCAACTGCCATTCGCACTCAATTTCAATATTTCGGCGATCAGGCCATCAGTTCGTATGCACCGAAAGTCTGGAGCTTGCTTCCAGCTACTACTGTCATTACCTGCTGACCCTTTGTAACTAAAGTCTCAGTTGAAGACTCGCCTGTTCCGTTCAGCTCACCCTTTGCCAGGGTGAACGGGCCATTTTGCTACTGTGTGCTTTTCGTGGTAGCATGTGCACAATCCAGTGCGTGTTACTAACCAGGGCTCCAAGTAACCGGTAGCCCCACGTGTCTTTTTGGTTGCTTTAGCATGTTGGCCTTTAGCGCGATACTTTTTTGCTTTTGTATGCTCATATCAGCTTGATGCCGCCGTGCATGTAATTAACCTTGGCCATGGATTCTCTCGGAGCTAGTTGTAAAGCACGTGGATGTAGATTTATTTCTTTAAGGTTGTCATTTAAGCGATCTGCTACTTATTGCTATTATCTAGTGTGAGCCCTTGAAGTGTGGCGGCGTGGCTCAGTTTTTTCAAATTTTATAATCTCCTTCTAGCCTATCCAATCTCCTAGCGCAACCAAGGCTTTCATTTTGTATGCCGACGTCACATGTCCACTTTACTTATGCTTACATCCTTGCCTACCAGGGCTGGTGAAAGGCATTTTGGTGCCATAGGCGAGATCAGGTATCTGACCCACCCCTCTTTCCCACTTACGTCCTCCCCACGAAATAAAGCCCAGTTTGCAAGGTGCAAATAATATATTACCATAAGAACTCACAAACATGCATAAATAACGTGTGGACGCAGGACGCTCCGCGCTCGGTCCGGCTCTTTTCACGGCTTATACTGTCCTTCTTGCCGATGTGATTGCCAAGGCACAATCCTGGCTTTCACTTCCATTATGCGGATAATTATCGGTTGCTTTGATTCCTCGCAGCCATCCAGCGCGTCGAATTCTCTCAACTCTTTGTGTGCTTATGCTTGCTGACACTGCATGCTACCACTAACCACACTTGCATGCTGACCGTGTGCATTTCACCCCTAACCATATTGTTTATCAAGGATGCTACCACTGACCATTCGATCGTGCTTCCTTTGCAGCAAATGTGAAACGCCTAGAAAGATATTGAGTTCTCTGAGACCGCTATAACAAACGTATTATTATTATGCAGTAATTCATACAATCTTAAAATTGATGTTCAACACTTGACCAATTTCCTTGCTTTTTTCTTGGCAAACTCGCAGACCATTTCTTTAATGCTGAGAGGAGATGCTAAATCTGATTCAATAGAAATTGTTGCCAATCAAACGAGCCTTTCTTGGCACATTGTTGAACGAGTTTTTTTATCAGTTTTAAATTTGGAAAAACTCCTTTCTTTACTGGCCGCTGAAATTGGCAAGGTCAATAGAATAAGGGCCACTGAAAGATTGGGTACAATTTCTGTCAACTTATGCTGCAATAGAAATTGCATGACCTCTTGTGAATTTATAGACTGGGACATGAGCCACCTGGCTCGCAGCTCCCCACACAATTCCTGTCCATATAAATCCTTGCTGTATCCACGAGTAAGAGACTCCTCCAGAGACTTGCTCTCACCAAGGAGTGTCATCTGCGAGTAAGGCGGAAATGTTGACGATATCAGACAGCAACCCAAACAAAGTGCTTTATTGTTGAATCTTATTGAGCATTTCCGCTGTAGATTCTGCTGCCACAACTAGAACAGCATTATAAAAGTCACCCTAATACCCCTCCTTTGGAACCTGTACAGCCTCATCCAGTGCATCTCATAATCGAGCAGCTCTCTTCTCTTTTTCCAATTGTTGATTCACTTCAAAGTGGGTTTTATCTCCAGCTCTTTAGCCATTTGAGTTGCATCTGTTATTATTCAATGGAACCTCTCTTTACTTCGAAGAGTACCAGTGTACTTTTTGGTGTTTTTCCAGCTACTCCCAGTCTCAAATCTGTTTATGTCTTTTAAAACTTTGCTGGTGACATAGACCTAAAAAATATGTATCGGGTAAGAAGCGATACTGCAGATGGAAATTTTTCCAAGTTATTGACGAGCGTCTGGGCTTCAGATCTCGTCACAGCTCCAGCCAATACATTCGGACTCGTTTCTTCATATATCTCAATCAGAGTATCATAGACTTTCTTAAGGTTGTATCTTAGCGGTTTCAGAGCATCAATTCCACTTTAGCATCATGTTTTATTGAGTGGTTTTCCCATAAGATCACTGGCATCAGTGCTGCAACTTTTGAGGGCTCCCCAATGCCGAGTAAATGCTGAGAAAAACAATTGGCTACACGGTGCACCAAAGCAAAGAAACTCGCAGCCTCCAGGCAAATCTTTGCCGCATCATTTATAACGAGATTCAGGAAGTGGCACCGAAAGGTTCATTTGATCCAAGGAATTCCAAGTTTTGAGTTCCAAGTACCCCTGTTAATGCAATGAGGCGCTCCAGGACCTGTTTTCAATATTCCTCTTGTTGCTTGATTTTCTGTTAAACTGTCTCATCTGTTATCTTGCCTTCTACTAGCAGCACTGCGATTCCCTCAAAGCTTAATAACTTTATATGTCCGATGAACTTGTTTAATGTTAGGATAAAATTGCAGACAGATTTTTCCAATGTTTACAGCGACTTTCTTGCATAGACGAGATGCCAGCCGTCTTTCGGAATAGCTTACAGCAAAATCAGAATACTACATCTCTTGATTTAGAATACATCAACCACAGGTGGCACATTTCCTCCCCATTTGCAAGTCTTCATTTGTAAGGGAGCTGAGAAAATCTGTCATGTTAATCTTGGAAAGTCACGGGCATAAACCTGCTGCCGTCCCTTTTGCACTAAAGGCGTAGTAATGTTTCCAATGAGGGCCACGGTCTCTGTAATTCAACTGCTGTTCAACTTGTTGCAAGACTTGAACTGTATTCTCTTGATTAGCACTTATCTCTGTCCAGATTTTGTCTTTAGCTGGAAGTAAGACTCTGGTTCCTTTATTTTCCTCGTCCAGCCATTTTCCCACTTAAATATTTTTTCTCTGGCTCATGTAGCAACTCCGTAGATTATCCTTGCTTCTTTGGGTATTTTAGGAAAGAGCCATTTTTCTTTTCATTGCTCTTTGGCCTTTTCAGCCCTTCTCTTACGGTTTTAAACCCCTGGCGATTTCTTATTATCCATAACTCTGTAAACAAGTAATAACATTTAGAGTTTCGATTGTGCTCTTGTAGTGCACCACTGGGTGTAGAATAACTGACAACTATTTTTATGGCACCCTAAAACCTCCCGCCAGAAGCGAGAGGCTACTCTGTTGGATGTCCAATCGTCTGATGGAGACCAAGGCTAGAGACGGAATTGTGGCCCGACTAACTGCAGTACTTTCATTCCTTGGCTCCAGCCAACCTATCAGATCTATTGCCCCACCAGGCTAAGCAACGTACCGCCTGCTTTTCGGAATCTAACTGTTTGCCTACACCTCGTAAAAATCTCAAATCCTTTGGAGACCGTGCATTTAGTTCGTATGCTCCCAAAGCCTGGAACTCACTCGCCACTTGCGTCACACCATCCCCTGACGTGACCACATTTAAAAAGAAATTAAAACCGCACCCATTTATGACAGCATTTAGTGAGTCCCTGTGATTCGTCCTTTATGTGCTTATGATTGCTGACACTGTACATGCTGCTACTAACCACACTTGCATACTGACACTGTGCATGTCATCCATAACCATGCTATAATAATAATAAGAAGAATATTAATGCACTTGATAAAGCGCCCTCAGAGAACTCAATCTCTTTCTAGGCGCTTTCTTGTTGTTTATTAAGCATACTAACGATCCAAACGTGTTTCCTTTGCAGCTAATGTAAAGAGCCTAGAAAGAGATTAGGTTCTCTGAGGGCGTTTTATCAAGTGTGTTAATATTGTTATTATTATTAAGCTAGGAATGCACTCGCTAGCACCGGGATGGATTCTCCAGCAGCAGCCCTTGGGGATAGGAAACCTACACATTCTACCTTAGGTTTGAGCACTATAGATACATGAATCCATGGAAACCCAACATCCCTCCAGCCATTAAAAGCGTCTTTTGTATAGCGACAGAAGAGCCTTTACGGCTATCACCACCACTTGCAGTGGCAATAAAGGATCGCCCACTGCAGGATTCGAACCCACGACTTCGGGACCGAGGTCGTGAAAAGCAACCGCCTTACCTAGTGAGCCATCACGGCTAAACGTGATGCATCGTTTTTCATAAACTCCTGGCTAAAGCTTCTCTTGTAGTGAGCTGCGAAGCCTCGACAGAGTTCCCTCCTCTTTTAGAGTACACAAGACATATTGCTATTATTAATTTCTTTAAGACGGACTATACAGGGATCCGGTTGGGGCAGCTTCCGCCTCCAACGACGGGACCATCAATTTATTTTAGGGGTACAGAGAGAGTTTCCGTGCATACCTCCTTATGAGCGCTGATTTAGTGTCAGATTTCTCGGCTGCAATATTTCGATGCTGAAGTTATGACCCCTGTTGAGCGTTGGATGCAGCTTCAGAGCCTGTCTGTTCGACACGCCCGCTGAGCACTTCAGTTACGGGTTAGTCTCTTTTTCTAAAACACTTGCAAACGGAATTTCAATTATATTTTCCTTTCGAATCTAGCTCTAAAGGTGACCAACTGGTGCGACCTACGCGTAATAGGCATGTCAAGTATCTATCTAGTATCTATGGTGCTTATCAGGCAGCCGTGTCGTAAATGGTAATAATAATAATACATGTGTTATAGCATCACAAGAGAACTCTCTCTCTCTCTCCCTCTCTCTTTCCCCCTCTCTCTCTCTCTCTCTCTCTCTCTCTCTCTCTCTCTCTCTCTCTCTCTCTCTTTAGGCACTCCAAATTTGCTGCAAAGCAGGCATGATCAAAAGGTAAGTGGTAGTGGGCTCGATAAACAACACGAATATCATGGTTAGGGTGAGATGCACTGGGTCAGAATGCAAATATGGCTAGCGGCAGCATACACAGTCTCTGCACAAGCATAAGCACATAAGCACACATAGGCACCCACCCACACACACACACACACACACACATATATATAACATAAGCATAAGCACACAAAGGACGAGTCACACGGACTAAAATGCTAAATGCTGTGACGAATAGATGCGTATGAGCTTCTTTTTTGCATGTGATAGAGTCAGGGAGATGCCGTGACGCCAGCCGGAAGTGAGTTCCAGTGATTGGAAGCATACGAACTAAAGGCAGGGTCTCCAAAGAATTTGATTTGAGGTTCGTTCAATGTATATTTAAGCGATTAGATTCCGAAAAGAGGTAGGTACGATGCATAGCCTGGTAGGACTATCGGTGAGCCGTAATGGCGCATTACGTAAGGCGGGTGCTTTTCACGACCTCGGTCCTGATGTTGTGGGTTCGAATCTTGCAATGGGCGATCCTTTATCGCCACTGCAAGCAGCGGTGATAGCCGTAAAGACTCTTCTGTCGTTATACAAAAGAGACTGTTAAGTCAGCTAGTATTTAATTTTTAATTTAATTTAAATCTGACGAGTAGGCTGGAGCCAAAAAATGAAGGGACCTAAAAGTGAGTGACAGAACCTTGAAGTCGATGCGTTGCCTGACTGGTAGCCAGTGCAGGTCGACGAGAAGAGGTGTGATGTGGCTACTGGGATGCTCACGACAGACAAGCCTGGTTGCACAGTTTTGCACCACCATATGTAAGCGCCTGATGCTACAGGGGAACGTGACATATACAAGCCATAACAGCGAGAGTGCATACCTCCACCAACGCTCGGGCAGTTGGTCCTCGTTGCCTGTGTCGGGGACCGCATCGTCGACGAATGTCCAACATCCGTCCAGATGCTCCATGGCTGGGCGAGCCCGAGGGCCTAGATAGTCACCACTTGTCCGGCCAACTCCAGGTCCCCAAAAGCGAAGGTTAAGAGCATCGGACATCCGAGCTCAAGCTCAAAGGTCGCCCTTAATAATAATATTAATTATAATAATGCACAAGCTCAAAGGTCGCCCTTAATAATAATAATAATAATAAAAATGCACTTGATAAAGCACCCTCAGAGAGCTCAATCTTTTTCTAGGCGCTTTACATTTTGCTGCAAAGGGAAATGGAATTGAATGGTAAGTAATATCATGCTTGAAAAACAAACAAAATGAATAATATGGTTAGGAGTGACATGCACAGGGTCAGCATGCAAATGTGGTTAGTGGCAGCATGCACAGTGTCAGCATGCATAAGCACATCAAGGACGAATCACAGGGACCCACTAAATGCTGTCCTAAATAGGTGTGTTTTTAAGTTCCTTTTAAATGTGGTCAGGTCAGGGGATGTTCTGACGCAGGTCGGGAGGGAGTACCAGGCTTTGGGAGCATACGAACTTAATGCACGGTCTCCAAAGGCTTTGAGGTTTGTATGGGGTATTTGTAGACTGTTGGATTCCGAAAAGCGGGTGGTACGATGCTTGGCCTGATGGGGTAGTATATCTGAGAGATAGGCTGGAGCCATAGAATGAAGTGACCTAAAAGTGAGCGACAAAACCTTCAAGTCGATCCGTTGCTTGACTGGTAGCCAGTGCAGGTCGGCGAGAAGTGGAGTAATGTGGCAACTGCGACGCTCGCGACAGACAAGCCTAGCTGCAGAGTTTTGCACCAGCTGCAATCGCCTGATTGCACATGCTGGTAGGCCAGTAAGCAGTGAGTTGCAGAAGTCGAGGCGGGATGTCACGAATGCATGGACCAACTTGGACGTGTTATCCTTATCTAAACAAGCCCAAATTTTAGCAAAGTTATGAAGCTGAAAATAGGCAGATTTGACCGTGGAGCTGATATGGTCGTCTAACGAGAGGTCGCTTTGGAATATGACACCTAGATTTCGAGCTGATTCAACAGGAGATATGCTGGCAGGGCCAATTTTGAGAGTCAGCCCTTCCAATCTCTGGATCACACTGCGTTTGCCCATGCCCTTGACCTGCTAGCTGATGATTCTTATCACATATCACAGCGGTCTCAGGCCAGCGTATCTCGAATGGATACATAAACAGTTACTGTGGAGGATTTGTAGGTGCTTTCTTAACAGCCGTCATTGTAGCCACATTGTCATCTTCATCACGACAGCAGGCGCAGCAGCGATCTTGGCGTCAAGGCACACCCAAATTCTCTGCTTCTCGAACGCTTAGTCATTCAGCACTTACCTCGGCAGAGGACAGGCAAGCGCCTATAGCTCAAGCCGTATCTCAGTAGATATATTGTAGTCTGGACTACGGGAGCGCCATTTTTTCTTGAACGTTGCCGTGTCTTAGTACGGCGGCTTCGAGTCACGCGGCTGTTGCAAAATTAAAAAAGGGCAAGCGCCAAGTTAACAAGAGTTTGAATAACACCTTTATAAAACAAATCGCGTGTGCAAATAATAACAGGGAGACTAAACGATAGTACGAGGTGCCCCTGAAACGTCCGGCCTACGGTGAAACGCGATTAATAAGGATGCATGCAATTTACCAGTGTGAAAGGCGGGTCAATTAGCTGCAGCATTCTTTGACGCGACCGGCAGCGCTGTCCTTGAATACCGATGTCCTTGAATAGTCCTTTCGTCCATGGCGCGTCTGGCTGCGTAACTGAGTATGGCGCTTGCGAAGCGAGTCATGCATGTGTGTAGTTTGATTCGCACAGCAGAGAGCCAGCCGATGCCCAACACCGACAGTTTATTACACGACGCACGGAGCCGAAGGGCGCACGGCTCCCTTGGGCCCCTTCTCCCACTCGACTCCTCTCCTCGACTCCTCGGCTTCCCTGGTCGACCCCGATGATTCAGAGCAAGTGTAAAGCGCCTAGAGAGAGATTGAGTTCTCTGAGGGCGCATTATCAAGTGTATTATTATTATTATTATCGAGGACCACAACAGCGCACAGGCCGACCCTGATGGTGAATCCACCATCTGTCCACCAGCGGGTTACCGGCCTGTGTCCACGCCACTTCACAGGCGGACTACAGCTGTGCACCGGCCCCTCTCGGTGGTGCTTCTAACAGCTGTTCACCAGCGGCTTATCAGAGGAGCCTGCATACTATACGTACATGCATACGAACTACAACGTGAACTTTACTTTTGCGCTGGGCAGGGAGGGGACCCACTGCCCACAAGTTATTTACGGAGGTGAAGTTTCAGCAGCTTCAGCAGCATTTGGGCGGTCGAGAGTCGGGGAAGTGATGAGAACCGGAAGCCAGAAGAAGATGAAATTCGCATAGTTCGAAGACGCGTCCGAGCAGCCGAGAGCTGGCCAGATGGATTACTGGACAGCAGACAGCAAGTCGGCGGACAGCAGACAGCAAATCGGCCAGCAAAGCAACCTAGCGAATTACCTTGGCCTTCGCCACTCCGGGAGCAGGGCAGGCACGCCGAAATCGACGGCGGCATGAATTCCGAAGACACGTGTTTGGTGGAAGGCTCGAGAGGCGCACGTCGGTGCACGGCAGACACATTGGTATACGCGAGCGCGGCTGGTTGTTCCCGCTCGGAGAAAGGATTGAGGTAGGAACGTTTCCAGAGGTTTAGGCGACGGATCTTTGTTACAGAGGCGTTTCGGGGTACAAGGGATTACTGCTGAGCCAGTGGAACGGGCGTTGTTGGTTATTTCCTCTTTTAGTAGAGCCTTTTGCATTGGGCGAGGTCTGTTCTTTTGTTTTGGCGAGTGTTTTCGAAGAGACGTGGAATCATATTTAACGAGGCAGACAGCGAAATTGTGTGCTTGCGAATAAAGTCCAGTACAACCCCCTACTTGTGCTTGGTATCTCAATTCGGTTCACGTCAACGTGCTCACGACCACTTAGTAACGGATTGCAAACTATCGTGCAGTTTCGCTTCTTCCACTTTTATCAGAGATTCTAGAAAAATTATTGCTACGCTGGTGGTAGCACCGCTTAACAAGAATGAAGTTTCAGAAAAATTTCAATCGGGGTTCAAGCTAAAGCACTTCGCTGAAACTGGTCTTCTCCATGTAAGAACGATGTCCTTTGCAGCAACGATGACGGGATGTCACCGCCCTAGCGCTGCTCGATCTATTAGCTGTCTTCGATAGCATTGATCCCGATGTCCTACTTTAACGATTGAGAACAACGATCGATCTGGCAGACGAGGCACTGGCATGGTTTAAATTGTACTTGTCCGATTGTATTCGATCCGCGTCGTGTGGGGGTCAGGTCTCACCCTCGAGACCCATGACCTGTGGAATCCCTCAAGGATCCGTCCTCGGTCCTTTGCCTTTCTCCATTTACACTCAATCTCGTTGAAAAGTGATTGAGGCAGGTGGAATAGGATATTCCTTTTATGCTGACGATACTCAGATGTATTTGTCATTCAAACCGTCGGAATCTGCTGCAGCAACTGATAAACTGAATGCTTACCATGCCAACGTTCGATTCTGGATGTCGGAAAATTTCTTGAAACTAAACGACGATAAAACTGAACTGCTGCTCATAGTACACCCCAAGCGTGTGGCTGGACTAGAAGGCTTTGTTCTTGTAATAGGTGATGCTGTTGTGCGACCATCACCATGTGCTCGGAGTTTAGCTGTAGTCTTTGACAGCGGCCTACATTTTAAAAGCTTTGTTACGAAGACTGCCTCCACAGCTAGCCATCACATCTGATCCCTATCCAAGATTAGGAGCTGTCTTCCACGGTAGCTTGCAAAGAATTTAACTAGCTCCTTACTTCTGTTTTGGCTAGATTATTGCGATTTCCTTTTGGCTGGGCTACCAAAAAAGTCTCTAGGCCACTGCAGCGGGCGATGAATATAGCTGCAAAGATAGTTCGCAAATTCCATAGGTTTGATCATGTGTCTCCTTTGCTGAAAGAGCTTGGATGACTGCTGGTTGATCAACGGATGCAGAGTAAAGTTCTTGCGTTGACCCACAAGGCCCGCCACAGCTTGGATCCTCTATATCTAGCAGAACTTCTGAACCAGTTTGAGCCTCTTCGTGCCCTCAGGTCCTGTGTGGAAAGTAAACAAGCTGTTTCGTTTCTCCGTTTAAATCGTTTGGCGACAGGAGCTTTTGCTCTGCAAGTCCTAGAACTCACTTCCTCATTTCTTACACAGCAAGAACTACTCTCCTGCTGGAGACTGTGGCACGGTCTTTCCAGTCGCCTAAACTGCTACTTCCATGCTACTCGATAACTTTAATTGCTCTCCTGAGTCAGCTGTGCTTCTCACGTTTTCTTCGTTGTGTGAGATGATGTCTGTTGGCTAACGAATGCGCACCGAAAGCCGCTTACGCTGTGAGTTCGCTATACAAAACTCTCTTGCGTAACACCCTCATAGTCTGTGTGGCTTTGCGGAGCTACAGACGGAGATACATTAAGCATGATTGCACCAAAAACGCTGTAGATGAGGAGACCTGCTAACCAACAGTGGCCGGACCACCGACCGGCCGGTGGCTACGCTGCTTGGCAAGTGGCAGCGTACTCCTCCGTTGAGCGTTCGCTGTTGTAGAGGGACTGAAAAAAGATATTCGGAAGACTACTTTGAAGGGGCTACAAACATTCTGTAATTGAGGTAGGCGTGATTGACATTGGGTACACCACCGCTATTTTTTTAGTTTGATCTTGGGTGCGACAGAAAAGCGTCTGCAGGGATATTACCATGAGCAAGCGTCTGTTGCTTCGGTTTCGGTCGGTCAGCAAGTCGATTTCAGCCCGGGTTTCTCTCACAGCAAGCAGGTCAAGGGCGTCGTTGAGAATCAATTCACGTATTATTTGGGGTTCAATACACCCTGATTATGAATTCCGTGTGCACAATTTAACTATGCATTCGAATGCACAGCAAAAGGATACAGCGGACGATCGTACCGAATACTAAGGTTGATAGGAGCCGTATGGGTAGCTAATGCCACGTATTGCAACTTGGCCGGGTTGACGACTCTCACGTTGACCAGCCTCGGTGACTGGCCCTCGCTCGAATTCAGCTTGCAACACTGCCTCTTTGCGGAGAAGATAAATCTAGTCATCAGATTAAGACCGTCATCGCTCAGGCATATGGTGTCGACAAGTTGAATAATTGCATCTGGTGCCACGGTGCTGTCAGTCAGAGGAATTCCATCCTTCGTTGACCCTGGCGTACAATATGAGCCTGCGAGTGAGGTAGGCGAACGTCATATGCGTTGGTTCAACTGACGCGATCCTCGCGAGCAGCTCCGCTGTTTCGTAGCTAAAGATGTTGCAAATTAGTGCAGCCAGCAAGCATTCGTACACCCAGGCGGTAGGGGGCGCTCAGGGTAGGGGGACGCTCAGGCCTGGAGGTCCCGCAGCCAGCCGAGCTCATGTACGGCCGCTGCCTGCAAGATCAACGATCGGCTCCCTCTAAAAAACCCCACCTATACATGTCAGTGGCAGAGCCAGGGGTCAGAGGTATTTGCCCCGCCCCTCCATCCAGCCGGGCAGTGACTTGGACCACACCTTATTTCCTGCGCCCAGACCATTGTCGCTGACGAAATTATGTCTCAGGTCCACTCGATGAGCAACCGCGAGTTCTCGCTGAATACACACTATGATTTTGCAATAGAACTTTTCATTAATCGCAAGTCTACCAACGCCCACGCAAAAGTCCAGCGGGTGTTGTATCGTACAAAACAGTTTGGCAGATCTTTTTGCCAACTAGACGAAAGTCGCGGCACCACCATTGCAGAGCAGCGTAAGTTCCGAGTAACTGAGAGTGGGAGTGAGACATCATAAAAAGAGAGAGAGAGAGAGAGAGCTAAAGAGAGAGATAGAGAGAGATATGGAGAGCCTGGAACTCCCTCCCAACCTGCGTCAGAACATCCCCTGACCTGACCGCATTTAAAAGGAACTTAAAAACACACCTATTTAGGACAGCATTTAGTGGGTTCCTGTGATTCGTCCTTCATATGCTTATGCGTGCTGACACTGTGCATGCTGCCACTAACCACATTTGCATGCTGACCCTGTGCATGTCACCCCTAACCATATTATTCATATTTTTGCTTTTAAAGCATGATTTTACTTATTATTCAATTGCATTTCTTTAGGTAGCAAATGCAAAGCGCCTAGAAAGATATTAAGTTCTCTGAGGGCGCTTTATCAAGTGCATTATTGTTATTATTATTATTAATAAATTGTATAGATTTTTTAAAGTAGTCACCGGCCTGTCCAGTATCGATAGGTACCGTTCGAGATGTCTGCATCAAGCCACCAACGAGAGGGGGGGACAGGGATCCTTTGCATCGAGTCAAGGCAGTGGCCCAGGCCAATAGCGTGAACAGACCGCGTACAGCCATTTATACTAGTGCTTGGAGATTAGGCTGCTAATGTCGGCCGCAGTGAGCAGTACGACTATACAACCACGAAAGTTCGGTCAAGAGCTGAATAGCAAGCAGTTGAGAGGTTTGAGTATTGCTGCGTTCTGCATACCTGCGTACGTCGTAAAGTAGAGTAGCGTATAGTCGCGTTTAGACGGTGAGCCTTGCTTCCTTCCTGCTTCGGAACTACTCGAGTCTTCGATGCATTCCTCATTAAGACTGGCGGAGGGTCCAAGACTTGGGATGGATTTTACGACGACTCAGAAGCTAAAAGTGGTTCTGATTTTGGCCAAAACTTAGAGAGACACACTAAACTCAGATCTACTCCCCCACCAGGCCAAGCATCGTACCACCCGCTTTTCGAATCCAACAGTTTACCATTACCTCGTACAAACCGCAAACCCTTTGGAGACCATGCGTTTAGTTTGTATGCTCCCAAAGCCTGGAACTCCCTTCCGACTTGCGTCAGAACATTCCCTGACTTTACCACATTTAAAAAGAGCTTAAAAGACACACCTATTTAGGACAGCATTTAGTGGGTCCCTGTGATTCGTCCTTCACGTGCTTACGCGTGCTGACACTGTGCATGCTGCCACTAGCCACATTTGCATTCTGACCCTGTGCATGTCACCCCTAACCATATTATTAATAATATCAAGCATGATATTATTTACTATTCATACGCGCTTCCCTTTGCAGCAAATGTGAAGCGCCCAGAAAGAGATTTAGTTCTCGGTGGGCGCTTTATCAAGTTCTCTGAGGGCGCTTTATCAAGTGCATTACTATTATTATTATTATTATTGTTATTATTAAGTGCATAATTATTATTGTTATCAAATGGAAAATCAATCATAGGCTGCGTCAAAGACATGCCTCCTTCATTGCTTTCAAAAGCAAGTCGGACGAGTCGACCAGCGCTTCATAATCAAATTATTGTATCTCCATGTCTGTAACTCCACAAAACCGCACAGACTATGTGGGTGTTACACAGGAAGGTTTTGTATAGTGCACTCACAGCCTAAGCCGCTTTTGGTACGCATTCGGTAGCCAACAGACTTCGTCTCTCACGCAACAAAGAGAAGGTGGGAAGCATAGCAGAGTCAGGAGAGCAGTTGAGGTAGTGAGTAGCATGGAAGTAGCAGCTCAGGACCGCTGAAAAGGATGAGCCATAGTCGGTAGCAGCAGAGTAGTTGTCGTTGCATAGGAATTGTGGAAGCGAGTTCCAAAGTCTAGGACCTGCAGAGCTAAAGCTTCTGTCGCAAACGGTCTTTGAGCGGAGGAATGGAACAGCTAATTTATCGTCCGTACAGCACCCGAGGGCGCGATACTGATACGAGGAGGCTGATACTGGTGCAGCAGTTCAGCAAGGTATGGAGGAGCGAGGCCGCGGCAGGCCTTGCGGGTCAGCGTAAGAAGTTTTTTCTGTATCGGTTGATCAGCCGGCAGCCATCCTAGCTTTTTTAGCAGAGGCAACCCGTGGTCAAACCACTGGGACTTGAAAACTAGCCTCGCAGCCATATTCATAGCCATTTGCAGCGGCCGGGTTGCTTTGTTTTGTAATCCACGTCGCTAGTCTCTGTTTACGAGACCCTACGTGGTCGTCGTGTAAGAAGAATCAGATTGTGATGCAAAGATGATAAAAGGAATCGTGTACTGCTAAAATTCATTTGGAGGTACATCGCGGATGGTCATTTCCAACCACCGCAGTAAATGCCATTTTCCGTTGATCGCTCTAGGGATGGAGTACTTAATTATAATAAATATAATAATACACTTGAAAAAGCGCCCTAAGAGAACTCAATCTTTTTCTAGGCGCTTTAAATTTGCTGCAAAGGAAACGCGATCTCATGGTGAGTAGTATCATGCTTGATAAACAGCAAACACGATAGTGATGACAGGCTCAGTTTTCCTCCAAGTATCGATTCCAAAGTATCGAGACTTACAGTAAAACTCAATACCTTAGCTTTCTACAAGACGAATGAACGAAGATATCGAAATGTAGGACTGAATCCGGGCCGGGGCTTGACTCACCATGTACACTCCTAATGCTGTAAATAAATGACTGCAAATTTTGCAAAAATTAGTCGCTAAAAACGTAATTGTCAGAAGTGGGATTTGAACCCACGCCCACAGAAGTGGACTGCGACCTGAACGCAGCGCCTTAGACCGCTCGGCCATCCTGACTTCACATAAGAGTAAGTCTCATACTTAATATAAATCTGATATATAACTTCTAAACAACTCCGTAGCCTTGTTAAAAATGCACGGAGAGCTAGCTATCTTACCGGAAAGTCGCTCACACATTCAATCGCAGTCAAATATTAGGAGCAGCCAACTATCGTGGATTGCTAACGTTATTACTAGCTCCCTGATTCCGTGCCGCTCACATACACGCCGCGTACTCACAGGCACATACTGGCTGCTCACATGCGCGACCGTGCGCGCAGAGGACTCGGAACTTGCTACCCACCCGGTCGGGCCCAAAGGCTCCTGCAATTCCACCAGCGATAAACGTTGGCCAGTTATCAGAATATAGACTAAACACATAATTTAGTAACGACATTACACGTTCAGTGTCGTCTGGCTGCTCCATAAGATGCAGGCCAGACACATAGCGCCTAGAGAGAGATTGAGTTTTCTGAGGTCGCTTATCAATTGCATTATGATTATGATTATGATAATAATAATAATAATAATAATAATAATATTGCACTTGATAAAGCGCCCTCAGAGAACTTAATCTCTTTCTAGGCGCTTTACATTTGCTGCAAAGTGATACGCAATAGAATAGTAAGTAAATTATTATTATTATTATCGTTGACTAGCCATAGGGTTGGGAATTGTGCGCCCACCCGATGGGACTTAGCTCTACTGACAGCACATTTATGGACATTTCTCATCTACTGATGCAGCGGTTCTCAACCTGTGTGTCGCGACCCTTTTGGGGGTGTGTCGAACGACGCTTTTACTGGGGTCGCGTGTGAGCATCGGAAAACACGCCTTTCCGATGGTCTTAGGAACCGATATTGTTTTGTGATTAATCAATATGCTTTAATTGTGTTCAATTTTTAATAATCCTGCATATCAGATATTCACATTACGATTCAAAGTAGCAAATTTCCAGTTATGAAGTAGCAACGAAATAATTTATGCTTGGGGATCGCCACAACTTGAGGAACGGAACGGTAATATAGAGTCGCGGCATTAGTAAGGCTGATAACTGCTTTACTAATGGAACGATCGGCATGCAAATTGACACAAACAGCAAGGGTAAACGAGCTATCCTTTGATGTAATCATAGATATCATGTCGACCTTCTGGTGACCTCCACGGGTCAATGTCACATTTTCGCGGGTCAACGACGAAAATGGCTTACCTTGCAAAATCGACAGGTTCAATAATGTGCACTGTCGAAATATGCGTAACACTTTATAATATGCAGGTCACTTGGTTTAGGCAGATGCCACATCTAAAAATGAAATACAAAAATTTATTTGATATTTCAATCTACTCATATATCTGCGAAATCAAGCCCAAGTACATATAAGGGGTAATGTCGGGTAATGGTCGAAAATGGGTACACAAATTGATTAATTTGTAATCTTCTTTTAAGTGATGAACATGCTAGAAATACAATCCTAAATTTGATGGCTGACACATCGCAGGAAAAACTTTAAAAACTTGACCTCGTGTAACCGGAAATAAACCAGTAGTGACTCGCCGGCGGTTCTTGTTATGAGTTTTGTACAATTTCCTTGCGGGATTTGCTTTACCGCACCAAAAATACATGAACTGACAACTGTCTCTAATAACGTCTAGTAAACAGTGATAGTGCAAAATCAATTTATCCGTCGATGGGTGCAGCTTTACTTACTTAACCGATAACCAAGATGAGCATGGCGTCTGCCTGAACCAGTAGAGCCCAGCTTATATTCTAAAGTTCTGCCGCTGGGATGGAAACTGGCCAATCCACTTAGAGTTTACCAGGTAGGAAAGGCCACGGTTGAGGAAAATCTTGAAGACAAATTATGTCAAACAAGTGCGAGTTACTTGGTTCATCGTCATGCGACTTTGAAGCGCATACCACGGAGCGTATACCTCAAATTTCATGTTGCTCAGATCATCATTTGCCTATCTTTGCAGCAGATTCAAAGTGCTTAGAAAGATATTAAGTTATCTGAGCTCTCACTACAAATATATTATTATTACTACATTTATCATCGTTATTTGCAAGACACGTGAGTCAAATGGTGACGAATGGCATAGACAGAAAAAACGTTTTAATAAACTAAGTCTATCTAATAAAGTCAAATATATAGGAGAGATGGTTGGAATGCTATGGACGCAATAATGAAAGCATGTGCCGAATTTCAAATTTATCTCATCACTATAATCGGAGATATGACATTCGCATGATAACACGGTCATCTTTCCAAAGCAGAGCTTTGTCGGGGTGGGTGATTGAAGCGGAAGCTGAAAGACCCCAAAAAAGTACGCAAGCACTATGTATCGCACAAATTATCCAATTCACAGATAAATACGAGCCTTTAGGACTTACAAAATTCTTTGCAAGCAAGGGTGGTAGAAAGTCCTTGATCTTCTGATCTGTAACTCACTGCTTACTGGCCAACCGGCGTGAGAAATCACGCGCTTACAGCCGGTGCAAAACTCTGCAGTCTGTCGTGAGCGTCGCAGTTGCCACACCACACCACTTCTCGCTGACCTGCACTGGCTCCCAGTCAAGCAACGCATCGGCTTCAAGGTTTTGTCGCTCACTTTTAGGTCCCTTCATTCTTTGGCTCCAGCCTGCCTATCAGATCTAGTGCCCCACCCAGGCCAAGCATCGTACCACCTGCTTTTCAGAATCTAACTGTTTACCTATACCTCGTACAAACCTCAAATCCTATGGAGATCGTGCATTTAGTTCGTATGCTCCCAGAGCCTGGAACCCACTCCCGACTTGCGTCAGAACATCCCCTGACTTGACCACATTTAAAAAGAACTAAAAACGCACCTATTTAGGACAACATTTAGTGGGTCCCTGTGATTCGTGCTCATGCTGACCCTGTGCATGTCACCCCTAACCAAGTTATTGATAATGTTTATCAAGCACGATAACACTCACCGTTCGATCGTGTTTACTTTGCAGTGCAACTGTAAAGCGCCTAGTAAGAAATTGAGCTCTCTGAGGGTGCTTTATCAATTGTAATAATAATAATAATAATATCTGATTTAACAGACTCTTTTTGTATAGTGACAGAAGAGCCTTTACGGCTATCGCCACCGCTTGCAGTGGCGATAAAGGGTTGCCCACCGCAGGATTCAAACCCACGACCTCGGGGCCGAGGTCGTGAAATGCAACCGCCTTACTCAGTGAGCCATTACGGCTCACCAAAGGAACTCCCTAGCGGGGAATTGAACCCCGGCCACGGCGGTGAGAGCGCGGGATCCGAGCCAATTGCATTGTTATTATTATTATCTTAGCTATGGATCGGATGTAATGGCTAGCTCCAGTGGCAGACCTAAATTCCGTGCGCACAGCGACATTCGCACAACAGCATCACCTATTAATTTTTAATAAAAATATTGTTCATTTGTAAAGCACTATAAGAGAACTTAATCTTTATTCGGGCGCTTCACATATGCCACAGGGATCGAGCCCACGAATTTGGTCATCAAATACATTCACTTTGACCTCGGTCCTTTAAAGGCGAGCATCTTTACCACTGGCCCAAATCAAGGCGGCGAATTAGAAGAGCAAAGCCTTATATTCCAGCCACACACTTGGGGTGTCGTATAAGCAACAGTTCCGTTTTATCATCGTTTAGCATAAGGATATTTCCATGCATCAAGGATCGAATGTCTGCAAGGCAAGCATTCAGTTTATTAGTCACTGCTGCAGATTCCGACGGTTTAAAGGAAAAATACAGCTGAGTATTGTCAGCATAAAAGGGATAGCCTATATTCCACGGGCCCCATATCACTTTTACCAGGGGCTCTGTATATGTAAGTAACAGCGAAAGGCCGAAGGCGGACCCTTGCTAGATAGGTGTCAAGTCTGGTGAATGAGACATGACCTCCACATGACAAGGATTGAAAACGATCGGACAAGTACGATTTGATCTACGCCAGTACCTCATCTACCATACCGATCGCTGTTCTCAACTGTTCAAGAAGGATATCGAGATCAGTGGGATTACCAATCAACCTGCCGTTTAGCCAGAAGTGCTGGAAACCAGAACCGATCAATCCCCCGATGCACTACATTGCCACATCAAAGGACATGGGTTATAGCGGATCAGCCTGCCTAAAATCCGCCGATGATAGGCACGGTGCCATGTGTTGATGTCGCGCGTGCAGCAAGACAAACGAGTCGGCAACGCCTCTCGATAAAACCACAGACGTCCTCGCCAGCGTGTCATCCGCTTAATAGGGCACTATTCAAATTATTATTACTAAATAGCGGAGTTTGTGGAATACAGACGGCACGTTCGATAATACGTTTATAGAGTGCCTCAAGAGAACCGAATCTCTCTCAAGGCACTTTACAAATGCAGCATATACAGCATTACCAAATATTTGGTGGTAACAACATCCGCAAGCATCTCAGGCTGCAGGCACACCAAGCAGCAGGCACAAGCCAGTAAGCAGGTACAGGCACGTGAAGGACGAATCGCAAAAGACAGACCGAATGCCGTAATAGAAAGGTGCGCGTGTAGCCATTCTTTCATTGGGTAGTGTCACTTGCCAACGGATAATGCCAAAAAGCGTACAAGTAGTGTGTCATTACCTTGCTTTTAGAATTAGATCGCACTTTTCGATCCCTAAAGCCGCACAGGCTCGAAACCTCGAAGAGCATGGCTACAATCCGCTTCAGACGCGACCATTTCATGCTCTTCCAACTTGAGTTCCTACGCGCCTAGCAAGAGATTGAGTCCTACGATGGCGCTTTATCAAGTACATTGATATTATTATTATCACTGTTATTCCGGTGGCGATCGTAAACGCTTCTCGGCCTTCGCCGCTCAAGCGCAGCTCCCAGAGCGTGTCGGCGAAGCTCCGCGAGCTCGCGGGATACTGTCTCGTCGCGTAGGGATCCAGATCCAGCACCGATCCAGCACCGATCTAGGACGATCGAGTCAATGCCAAGCAATGATTGCTCGCTCTACACCCCTCATCGACTCGCCGAGGACTTCATAATTAGCAACAAGCGATTAAGGCATACGGCAACCTGACCGCAAAGTGACGCGACAGCAGCTGCTCACCGACATGTAAGCAACGGTGTTTGGTTCAATTACTCCCACGAAGGGAGTGGGCAGTTCCCTGACGGACTGCAAGACCGGACCTACCCTTGGCAGCAGCCGAGCAGGCACCGGCTGCCGACCAACACATCAAAAAGGGCTTACAAACTCCTGTAATCCGTTTGACTCATATTCAGCTTTTAAATGTATTACAAAGTATACGAGCAATCGATATTGGATTCATTGAATAATAAATTTTGAATTTGTAATTACTCATCAGCAGGTGATGCCCTCTCTTACTGGGAACGCGGTTGTTACCCTTGACTCCTGGTTTAGGAATAGGGACCGCCGTGCTGCCGAGCTTGAGATGCTGTCTGAGACTTCGAGCCGCGCATTAATACCGGCGACTCGGTGCGTGGGATTCGCAAATGCGCCAGGCGATCTTAATCGCTCACCATTTAAGGAGATCAAACTTGAATAGCGAATGATAAAGATCCAATGTCAGATCGGAGCGGCAGCGTGGCCGGAGCGTCAGAGCGAGGCCAAAATCTAGCCAGACGAGTTCAGATTGAGCGTCGGCGGAGCCAGACAGCGAGTCGGCTAGCTAGTGACCTACCGGGTTTGTGCCTCCGCCACTTAGAGAGGAGTGCAGGTGACAAGTAAACTGCCGACGACGGCAGGAGTTATTATGAAGTCGGGCATTCGGCTCAAAATGCGTACGCCAGGCTAAGGACACAGTCGTATACGACCACGCGGGGATTTTTGTACACAAGGTAGAAGGAGAAATGTTTTACCGGGGTAGGTAGCGGGCAATCATTAGAGCGGCGGTAAGGCAATAGCAGTTTTCCGCTGAGCCACTGAGAGCCTGAACCCGCCTGGCGTAATTGTGCAGCTGCGTATATAGGGCAATGTCTCTACGCTTGACGTGGCGAGTGTTCGCGAGCGAGGAGTGTGGCAGTGTGATCCAACTAGACGCGAAGCTACATAATGCGCCGGCGAATACAGTTTAGTAAAATCATCAGTGTGTATTTGGTATTTTGTTCAGACTCACGCTAAATAACTCGCGACCCCTCGGCCACGGTAAGTAGGTTAGCGCCGGAAACGCTGTAGGCAAGGCGACCTGCTATGCTGAACAAAGCGCACCGAACCGGTTTTCGGCAGTGGGCTACGCATGTTGTAAGCGGCAGGAACTCCTCGTCCGCCACGCGTTCGGCGTTATAGTCTGCCGATTTCATGTATACAACATTGCGAAAAAGTGTGTCTGCTTAGACAGGAATACCGCTACCATGCCAGTCAGAAATAATTGTTATTTTTTATGACTGCTTGGCGGAGAGACATTCCTACCTCCGAGGAGAGACGGGCGTAAGGGCACGTTGAAGTGCATCTTGCAAAGAACGACTGCGAAGGCGCACAGCGAGCGCGATTTATTGTTTCGCTCAGAAGCTAATTAGCCTTCGTAAAGCCAGAATATGAAAGGCGCAGGGAACGGCACGGTGTAGGTTTGGGTTAATTGCCCTACCAACAGGTATGGTCCCCGCGGCCTGCCCCCCCCCCGGCCTGCCCCCGAGGCCTGCCCCCGAGGCCTGCCCCCGAGGCCTGCCCCCGAGGCCTGCCCCCGAGGCCTGCCCCCGAGGCCTGCCCCCGAGGCCTGCCCCCGAGGCCTGCCCCCGAGGCCTGCCCCCCGCGGGTGAAATGCAATTTCGTGTTGGTCAGAGGAAGGTGACCTTTTTCCCGAACTGTATACGAAGGCGAGGTTTCAGCAGCTGGAAATTTCAGCGTGAGGGAGCAGCCCGGAGTCAGGCGGCCAGAGGCGGCCAATCAGCGGAGGGGCGTCAGCGGAGCTGGCTTTGAGCATTTGCCGCGCAGTCAGCTGGGCAGATACATAAGCCACCTATCGGCAACGGCAGGATGTCAGAAATTGTATAATAATAATAATAGTAATACTAACAATAATACACTTAATAGAGCGCCCTCAGAGAACTCAATCTTTTTCTAGGCACTTTACATTTGGGTTGTTTGGCCAGAAGGCTCTAGACGCGGACAGGGGAAGTTGGATACGTTATCGAGATTAGGCGTTCTGATTTGCTGGTTAGTAATTGAAGCGGTATCTTTTCCAGGTAGGGCAACGATATCTGCATTTTCCTGCTCTTCGAGGTCTTGCTCTTCTTTCCTGCGAGGGGGTGGAAGGAAGAAAGTTTCCCTGGGTAGGGAGAGACCTCCCGTTGGAGCAGCGTTCGGGTTACCGCGCTGGCTTGTGCGCAGTCGTCGGAAGAAATTGACCGTTGGCATTCAAACGCTTGATCGGCCCGCGAAACGCCCGGCTTAGGTGCTGGCCGTGCCTAAAAAATTGGGGCAGCATTTCCTTTGTAACATCGCCGTTAGCATTAATCAGGTCCGTGTGCCTGACGAGGCGAGTGTCCGCGAGGATTGCGACGATTAGGTCGAGCTAGACGCGCAGAGGCACGGTCTGCTCGCGAATGCAGTTCAATGCAATCTGTGCTTGGTTCAGCTCACTCCAGCGAACCCTCGAACTTTTGGCAGCGGCAAGTAGGGTAGCGCCAGAAATTCTGAAGGCGAGGTGACCTGCTTATTTCGCACCCAGCGTACCCGTTGCCGGCACTCCGCCATGGGCTACACCGCTTGGCAAGCGGAGGAATGCGCCGCACTCGGTGCGTTCGGTGCGACAATTAGAGGTTGCGGGTTTCGAGCATCTGAATTTGCCGACCAGGTAGCACCCACATAAAAATGGAAGGCGTTTCAGATGGCGGAAGAGCTGTAATCCGGTCGGCGAACCTTCACCGTGCAAGCAGCGAAATTCGTGCCGTCACAGCATTTAGTGAATCTCTTTGATTCGACCTTTATGTGCTTAAGCGTGCTGACACTGTGCATACTGCCACTTACCATACTTGCATGCTGACCCTGTGCCTGGCACCCCTTAACTTAGGTGAGCGTGATGGCTCGCTAGGTAAGGCGGTTGCTTTTCACGACCTCAGCCCGAGGTCGTGAGTTCGAATCCTGTGGTGGGCGACCCTTTATCGTGGCTGCAAGCATTAGCGAAGCCGCAAAGGCTCTTATGTCACTATACAAAAGAGGCTGTTTTAAAGCTAGTCTTTCTATAACTATGTTATTCTTGTTTTCATTGAGCATACTACCACTGACCATTCGGTTGCGTTCCTTTGCAGCACATGTAAAGACGCCTAGAAAGAGATTGAGTTTTCCGAGGGTGTATTATTATTATCATTTTTCATGGTGGAGAGGCTAACGAGGGTGCTGGGCAACAGCGCAGTGTCCCCGTGCAGGCTTGAATGCCTTTCTCACTGGGAGGCCGGCTGCAGCGGGACGGGGGGGGGGGGTCGGGGCGGGTCGGTGCGGGGAGCATAGGCAGCAGCGGCTCCTCTTTTAAAGCTCCCCGTGGATGCCTTTCACATGGGGGCTCCAGAGGCGAGAGAGAGAGAGAGGGAGAGAGAGAGAGAGGGAGAGAGAGAGAGAGAGAGAGAGAGAGAGAGAGAGAGAGAGAGAGAGAGAGAGAGAGAGAGAGAGAGAGAGAGAGAGAGAGAGAGAGAGGTCTGCGGCTAAGAAATCGCAAACAGATCTGGGCCAGCTGTAAGCCGCTAAGCAGCGATGATCCGAGGCGGGCTCTAGCCACAGGAAGTCGCCAGAAGGTTGCCATAGCTTAGCGACGTTGATCCCAATCGCTCTGGCGCGGGTCATCGATGAGAACAAAAGGCATTTTTAGCCCTCTCCCTCGAAAGCCCGGAAGGAGCTACCAGATTTAGAGGAGCGAATCTACTTTACAAGCTTGTGGAGCGGGCGCCTGCCACCCGAAAAGATGAGGCGTTTTTATAGAGAGAGTTGAGCCATTTTTTCTTAGATGTGTGTTTAGGCTGGCGTCTTAAAGAGCTGCGCCTCGGCGTGCAAGTTTCGCGATGCTTTCCAGAGAGCGACATGATTTTTGAGGGGGCTGTCAATATTTCTTTGAATGCTGAACAGGCAATTCATTTTAGGCTAGTCTATAGGGGCCTGACGCTTGCAGACTGTCAGAGGGAGGCTTGAGGCTCTCAGGCCTCATCCTTTTTTAGTAAGCCGTAAAGGCTTTCGGGCGTCGAGCCTTTGGCATGCAGCTTCTGCTCTGTCCGTACGTTTTTAGAAAAAGTTCGACTCAAATTTAGATTATAAGTGCTGAAATATACAGTTTCCACAGGAAGAGGCTAATGTTTTTGGGTGGGCTTTCGAGTGAAGGCCTCGATTTTTTGCCCCCCCCCGCTCTTATCGAAAAGTCCAGCGCCTCGTTACGAAATCCTTGTTAGGCTTTAAGGTGAGCCGGAGCACGTTGGCGCTGTAGGCCCCAGGGTCTAACTCTATCCAGGAAAGGAAGAGTGTAGTAAATGGAAATACGGTTTAAGAAGGATATTTTTTAATACGGCCGTGAAATGCAGGCCCAAAATGGAGGCACTTCACGCTCGAAGTATTTTTTCCGGGTATTTTCCTGCGCACTCGCTCCCCTCTCGAGGTCACTCTCATCTCTAAAGCATACAAAGTTAACCTTAAGCACCATAACTTAAGCCATTCAAGCCAAGCATCTGGAAGAGCGGTTAACTTCGAAATTGGGCCCTGCACTGCATCAGCTAGGATTTATTTATTTATCCTTTAATAGCTAATCGGATTTTAACCGGAAGTGTGGTGTCGTTACAGCGTATCCATTTATAACTTTAGTGAGGTTCGCGTGGGGGTTCCCGCAGCCCCATTCGCAGTCGTTCGGTCGAATCTCTCGTGAGTGCCTGCATGCTGCCGTACGCACTTTGCTTGCATACTGCCGTATAGTTTTCGAAAGGCAGATTAATTATGTATGCGCCGCGATTTCCTCTTGCCTGTGGTACTTGGGTAGGTGTTTGGTCAATCGCTGGTCATCGGTGCCGATCGTTGATGTTGGTCCGCTCTTGATGCTTGTTCGGGACAACATCCGTAGCAGACGAAATCCACCGGGAACAAAATCCGTTGAACGTGAACATGAACGTTGTTGCAGGTTGAAATGGTGCACTGTGTTTCAAGTTGTGTAATAGTTTGATTCCAAAATACGTTGCTGCGTAAAACATTTTACGAGTAAATTTCTTACTCGTCCTATTTATTCGTGCCAGGGATGAGATTTAATCGCCCTAGATAAAGCCTTTCGGCCGTCGCCGGCCTTACGCAGTGTGAGTTAAATGCACATTTTTGCTCGCACTGGCCCTTTAGAAATTAATTGACTTACGAAGTGCAGCAGTACTGGCAAAATTGGCCGTAAATACTTGGGTCTACAATTAGTACCTGTTGGCGAAAAATATCCAGTAGTCATCGATGTACACACGTTCTACTATGGGTCTTGTTGACAGGCAGGAGGTCTGATAGCAGGTACATTGCATACTGCTGTGTAATTTCATCTAGCATGACCGGAACCCAACATTTTGGAGCACCTGGATCCCGACCGTAGCTCCAAGAAAGTGAGCGCGCTGTACATAATTATACATCGTGCTGCTCACAAGCATTGGCTTATAGCGGCTATTTCATGAGCGCTCGGCTCTAATTCAGCTGCCAGCTCATTGTTCGTAATCCAGGTTCAGCGGGCAAGACCCTCGTCCATAATCGCATGGCATTGCAGCGAGGTGACATTACATGCTTGGTTCATACATCTAAGCTGATGTAAATTATATTTTCGCATGCACCAATCTTATTGTGAAAGATAAAGGGAGAGAACAATGGAGGGACGGGGTTAGTGAGTGAGAAAGACAAGAGATATTGACTAACAGACAAAGAGGCTGGCAGGCGGGCTTACGCGCACGCTCGCTTGCACTCGTGCATGAATGCTCGCACGCACGCACGAACAAGTGGCCAGCTGTATTTACCTAGAGAATTGATGCCTACAATTTACAGAGCAAAATCTGCTTGATTTATGGTAATGTTGTCAGCAAGCTCTGTGGTTACGTATGTCGAATTAGTATTCCCAAGAACTCGTGGTCAGCCTACTGTTAAAGCATTTGATTGGCAACTGCAGGATCCCTCTGACAACCAGCCAAGAGCGACTTAATGGTTATCGCTGGTCACGATGACAATGCTTCCATGACATAGACGTGTGTGCAGTTGTGTCAGTCTGGTAAACTTTATTCTGTGGCCAGCACTAGTTTCGTGTTTGTACATTGCTTTTGAAGCTCTATGGCTGCCCCCGAAGTAAAGCCTGGGCCACAGTTCATGGACCTTGCCGGCCCTGCACCGGACGTGCAGTATCCACTTCGCCTGCAGTACTGCGGAGGTAAGACATGCATGTCATTTTCATCGATGTCCCTGTGACTAGCATTGGTAGCTGCTGCTTGTGCACCTGCATTAAGATACCGTATCGATGATCACCAGTCGGTTTGGCCCACGCGACTTGGCTGCTGACGGGTTGAAAGTTTTCTCCTGACCCCTGCTGAGTTTAAAGCTCTCGGAAGCAGGATTGATCACTTGGTGCAATGCAATTCATTACTCTGCCTTGCCGTCTGTGTGAATGACAGCTTGATGGCCCGGGCCATTTGTTGATAACTAAAACATGCGGGGACAAGTGTTTGAGAAAGGTGAGAGAGGGATGCATAGAGGGCTGACTCTCTGTAAATCCGGGGCTTTGCCTGCTGAATGCGCATTGACACTGAATGACATTAGCTTATGATTCTGCAGATTACTGCTCTCTAGTAAAACTGCACTTTATTCACCGAGATTCATTTCTTGCATTACCCGTTATGGGCTATAGCATTTCCTGCTCGTCAGCAAACTATCTGTCGACTTTGTGGGAGTGATGCCAGGGCTCTGTGCTGAGAAGCATTTTTAAGGTTTATTGTTTGCCAGGATCGTTAAATTAACATACAGCGACAGTAATATGGCACAGGCTTACCAGTCGGTGTGGGTAAATATGCGCCCATATCTTCCACCACTGCCTTCTCTTGTTACCCTAGGTAAGGAAATGCCCACATGTAGCCTCTTACTCGTCATTTTTGTGAGCTGCATTCTGAATGGATAGTGTACAATTGAAACCATCAATGATGGTCTGACGGCCATTCCCGGAGCTGCTGGGATTGTTGGCACTGCCTCAGCCATGTTCTTCGTAGCTAGTCGCTAGCAGCTTTAGTTGATAGCAGTTGTAGTAGTAGTTTGCTTTTGCAATTTTCTGCAGTTTCAATCGCACAAAATCTTTGCCGGCAGCCGTGCACTTTGCCAACGGGCCTGCCTACCTGCATATCTTCTTGCTTGCACTAATTTATTTAATCGAATGGCCATAAAAACCTGCCAGTGTTAATGCCTGTCGAAAATTTCAAGGCAAAACCTTCCTGGCACATCAGTTGACTGTCGGTCCAGATTGGAAGGTTTTCATTTTATATATTTTCCCGTTAAAGTTAAACGTTTTTTCGAAATAGTTCCCCCAGCAGCAGTTTTTCGAGTCCTTTATTTACAAAGATGCGTTTGCCACTGTTGCCCAGCAATGAATGCTGCAACACTATGTTCTTTTTTTTATTTCTGCCATTAAACTGTAATGGTGTCATGCAAGCTTTCGCTTGTTTGTTGACCTCTGCAGAATCCCCAGTTAAGCCCTGACGTAAGTTAAATGTCATAGCAACACGTTTTTGCAAAGCCAAATCTGTTCTTCGAAGTTTGCATTTTTATGACCCTTGTCATTTCGATCGTTTGTCAGCGTGGCTCGACTGCAGCCTGCTCCCTCTTTTCTATCGTTCAAAAAAGTACGATAGAAAAAAAAGTACGATAAAAAGTTGCCACTGCTTCTCAGTAGCGTGACCTGCGCACTGCTTGGATGTCACGAGCGCTCTGTGGCTAGCCACCTTGCTATTTTGCCTGCCAAATGGAATCCCACAGATTCTTGCTTTCATGAAGGAGGAAATCTTCCTGGCTTTGCCCATCTCTCAGCACTCGTTAGCTAGTCTACCATATCCAAATTTGTGTGCAAAGGAAGCTTTCTGGGAAATGTCAGTGCACAGACACAAACTGTCGATGCATGTGCCGTTATTTCGAGGTTTACTCTCATTGGTTAAACTTACTAGTTAAGGGCAAACCAAAGTGTGATTTGGAAACAGGAAAACCTAATGTTCAAAATCGGCTCTGCCATCATATTATTTGTTAAATCTTGGTGTCCTGCCCGAAAGTGACCTTTCATTAGACGGCCACACCAGTTCCTCAGTCAGGTCGGCCTACTTTCAGCTAAATAGCATTGCTAAAATTCGGGTTCACTTTAGACGGGGATACTACATCTAAATCGGTCCATCCATTTGTGACATCCCGCGTCGACTTCTGTAACTCACTGCTTGCTGGTCTACCGGCATGTGCTATCAGTAGCTTACAGTTTTACAGTTGGTGCAAAACTCTGCAGCTAGGCTTGTCTGTCGTGAGCTTCACACTTGCCGCATCGCACCACTTCATGACGACCTGCAATGGCTCCCAGTCAAGCAACGCATCGACGTCAAGGTTTTGTCACTCACTTTCAGATCCCTTCATTCTCTAGCTCGAGCCTTCCTATCAGATCTACTTCCCCACCAGGCTAAGCATCGTACCGCCTGCTTGTCTGAATTGAATCGTTCAGCTACACCTCTTATGAAAATCAAATTCTTTGGAGACTGCCTTTAGTTCATATGCTCCCAAATGCCTTGAACTCACTTCGACTGGCATCACGATCCCTTGACTTGACGACATTAAAAAAGAGCCAAAAAGGCATCTGTTTATGACAGCATTTAGTAGGTCCACGTGATTCTATTTGTGCTGACACTGCGCATGCTGCCACTAACCATATTTGCATGCTGACCCTGTGCATGTCACCTCTAACCATGCTATGCTTACTGTCATTGAGCATGCCACCAGTAACCATTTGATCATGCTCCTTTTGCAGCAAATGTGAAGTGCCCAGAAAGAGATTCAAGTTCTCGGAGAGTGCTTTATAAATGTATTATTCTTATTATTAAACACCGTGGTTAAAGATATTATTCCACTCTAGAAAGGTATTTCATAGAGGAGTTGGCTTCTTCTGCTCCTGAAGACGATAGACAGTACCTCGGCTTGCAAGTATCTCAACATATTAGTGTTTTGAGATACGAGCTGTCTCTCGGCCGATTTTGTGCCTTGAGTTTCGAGCTAATATTCGGGTTACGAGCCAGCTTCAGATACTCCACCACTAATTGCTGCAGTGAACGTCACACTGTGTGTGCTTACTCATGCCACTAAGGGTAGGGCAGTGAACAACGTTCCCTTGCACCGATGGTTCGCTCCCAGACAGACGAGCAAGCCATTGTGGTGCTTGGACACACAAGATCGTCAGACTCCGGCGTTAAATCCTACTACGGCAGGAACAGCTAAGTACGTACTGTACTCTATTTAGGCAATATCATCATGTGAGAGTTCATCGCATAGCGGATAACAATCGGCGCATCCTCGTAAAGGCACAGCCAATAAACTGAAAGCGAGGAAAGCCCGGGAAAAGGGCAAAAATCAGATATTCATTTCAGCCTTTCTTCTCTAATCTATTAGCATCTTTAGGTCGTCTTATCTCGAAGTTACTCCTGCACATTGGGATTAATACAACCGTTTATTGCAAGTCAGTATATTTTATTGTTTTTAAAATATATTCGTTATTTATAAGTACATTTTTTAATTTAAAAACGGGACCTAAATCACAGTGGTTTTTGGGGGTCCAGAATGGATTAATGGCATTTCAATTCTTTTCAGTGGGAAAATTGAGTTGACATGGGAGTAATTCGAGACAAGTTCTGGCACAGAACGAATTAAACTTGTAAGCCGAAGTACCACTGTACTTTGTTTTGCACAGATTGACCCAGAGATTAGTATGGTGTGCTACATCTAAGCCATACTTTGTTTTGTACATATTGATACTGAGATTAGCATGACATGCTACGTCTGAACCAGTCCCGTTGGGATAGGTCTTATTCATCAGAATGTCTCTTTTTCCAGCAATCGCCCAAGCTGTTGACGACGCCTGTATATAGCCCTTAATGGTGGTCACCCGGTTTGCAGCAGGTAATAAACGACTGACGCAGAACTTTAACTCGCGACTTAAGTCTTAAAGTTCGAGCACCTTACCCCAAGCTAAGAAGGGGGCAACGTCCCACAAGGCCTGCCACAGCCTCACTGTCTGTTTCGTCAGTCTCACATGTCCTCTCGGAACTATACATTTGGTGTTCTTTTCTTTCACCTAAAGACTGGTGATTATAATAATAACACACTTGATAAAGCTCCCCCAGAGATCTCTTTCTAGGCGCTTTACATTTGCTGCAAAGAAAACATGACCGAATGGTTAGTGGTAGCATGCTCGATAAACATTATGAATAGCATTGTTAGGGATGACATGCACAGGGTCATTATGCAAATATGGTTATTGGCAGCATGCACAGTATCAGCACGCACAAGTACATGAACGAATCAGAGGGACCCAATAAATGCTGTCATAAATAGATGCGTTTTTAGTTTCTTTTTAAATGTGGTCAAGTCAGGAGATACAAATCTTCTAGACAAAGAAGCTAGAGAAGCGATCAGCTAGATCATCACAGGGATAATCAGGAGCTAACCTGGGAGCAGTAGAGATAGTTGATCTTCATCATCAACATTTTTGGATTGTGCATCTGTGATTCAACAATAGTTTTATAGAAGCTTGTTGCCGGTCTCTGCTTCTGTAACTCCACCAAGTCATAAAGACTATGGTTGTTCCGTAGAAGAGTTTTGTATGCCGCACTCGCAGCCTAAGCTGCTTTCGGTACGCATTCGGTAGCCAAGAGACTTCGTCTCACGGAACAAAGAGAAAGTGGGAAGCATAGCAGAGTCAAGAGAGCAGTTGAGGTAGTGAGTAGCATGGAAGTAGCAGCTCAGGACCGCTGAAAAGGATGGGCTATAGTCGGCAGTAGGAGAGTAGTTGTCGTTGTGTAAGAATTGTGGAAGCGAGTTCCACAGTCTAGAACCTGCAGAGCTAAAGCTTCTGTAGCCAATGGTCTTTAAGTGGAGGAATGGCACAGCTAATTTATCGTCCACACAGGACCTGAGGGTGCGAAGAGGCTGATAATGGTGCAGCAGTTCAGCAAGGTACGAAGGAGCCAAGCCGTGGCAGGCCTTGTGGGTCAGTGTAAGAACTTTGCTCTGTATCCGTTGCTCAGCCGGCATCCATCCTAGCTCTTTTAGCAAAGGAGGCACGTGCTCAAATCTCTGGGACTTGAAGACTAGCCTTGCAGCCATATTCATAGTCAGCTGCAGCGGCCTAGTTGCTTTCTTTGGCAGCCCAGCCAAAAGGGAATTACAATAATCAAGCCGAGACAGAACTGAAGAGCTAGTTAAATTTTTTACAAGCCACTGTGAGAGGCAGGTTCTAATTTTGGATAGGGATCGGATGTGATGGCTGGCTGTTGAGGCAGTCTTCTGAATGAAGCTTTTGAAATTGAGGCAGCTGTCGAACACGACACCTAAATTTCGAGCACGTGGTGATGGTCGCACAATAGCATCACCTATTAGAACAGCAAAGCCTTTTAATCCAGCCACACGCTTAGGGTGTCCTATGAGCAGCAGTTCGGTTTTATCGTCATTTAATTTCAGGAAGTTCTCCGACATCCAGGATCGAATATCGGCAAGGCAAGCATTCAGTTTCTCAGTTGGTGCAGCAGATTCCGATGGTTTAAAAGACCAAAACAGAGTATCGTCAGCATAAAAGTGATATCCTATTCCATTGGCCTTAATCACTTTTTCCAGAGCTTTAGTATAAATGGAGAACAGCAAGGGACCGAGTACAGACCCTTGAGGGACTTCACAGGTGACCCTTCTCGTGTGTGAGACCTGACCCCCCACACGCCACGGATTGAACATGGTCAGACAAGTACGATTTAAACCACGCCAGTGCTTCGTCTGCCAGACCGATCTTTGTTCTCAATCCTTCAAGCAGACCGTCGTGATCAATGGTGTCGAAGGCAGCAGTCAGATCTAGCAGAGCTGGGGCAGTGACATTCCGTCATAGTTGCCACGTAGAATGTCATTGTTTCAACGGAGGAGAGTAGTTTCAGTCGATTGCTGCCTCTTGAACCGTGATTTGACATTTGATTCTTTTCAATATGTTCAACCAGCTGCTTAGCAATAATTTTTTCAAGAATCTTTGACAAGAAAGGAAGAAAGGAAACTGAGCGATAGTTTGCAAGGACCTCTGTATCCAATCCTGGTTTTTTTAGTATGGGTCTAACGATTGCCGATTTGAAGGACTTGGGGACGACCCCTTTTCCCGAAGAAGCATTACAAATCTTGGTTATGGCAGGGCTAAGTTGGTCTGCCAGTGAAGACCGCAGAGGTGATTGTATAGGGTCTTCAGGAGACCTCTTTTTGCTAGACCTTATTAAGGTAGCTACATCGCATGCAGAAACCTCGGAGAACCTCTTAAGGAAGGTCAAATGTTGTGGAACCGAGATTGCTTTAGTCAGAGGGGGCTTTATGGAGGCACGAATATGCATAGTTTTTCAAGAAAGGAGGCTGAAAACTTTTCGGCTGAGCCCTTAATATCTGGGGAGTCAGACCTCTCAGCATTGGCCAGTAAATGATTTACTGTCTTATAAATCTGTTTAGGGTCCAACTGGCAGGAATTCAGCTTTCGGATGAAAAAATAAGCTGGCTTTTTTAAGCTTCCGGGTGTAAACTCGAAGAAGTAATTGAAATTGACTAGTTCTGCACCAGACCCCGATTTCTTGAAACGAAGTTCAAGCCTGCGCTTGACCCGGCACATCTTTAGGAGTTTTTTTGTAAATTGAAAGGAATCTCCACGACTTTGTACACGGATAGAGTGAACGGGTGCATGCTTGTCAAGAGCATTTCTGAGTGTCATGTTCATTGCATCAGTGAGGGTATCGAGGCTGGTGGTCGAGTCTGAATGCAGATCAAGAAGACCTGCATCACAAACAGATTTCAAAAACTTGTTCTATGTCAATGCTTTGTAAGTTAGGTCGCTTGACAAGTTCGACATTACCCTGTACGTACAAGGGAGCAGGAACAGTAAACGAGACCGAAAAATGATCTGAGAGGGTCAGTGGGCACACCACAAGGTCAGTGGGGAGGACATCCTTCGTGATCACGAGATCTAGAATATGGCCACCGACGTGGGTGGTATGATCAACGTATTGGACCAAACCAAAACTTTCCAGACAGTCAAGAAATGAGCAGACCTGGCTGTTGCTAGGGTTGTCAATGTGAATATTGAAGTCTCCTACAATCAGTAACGGCCTGCCTGTCACACACAAATATTTTAGCGAGGAACTCCGAAAACTCCTCTAAGACTGCACTTTGCTTTCACAATTCTTGTCCAATGACGTCTTTCCTGCTGCCTATGATGGTGCTTTCTTTTCAGCTGTCATGCACTCCTGCGATTTCTTTACTTTACTTTATCCGCTGTCCTCCACTTTGTTGAGCGAGATGCATTTGCAAAGTGCCTAGAAAGAGAGTGAGTTCTCTGAGGGTGCTTTATCAAATGTTTTATTTTTATTATTTAGTTTGCATGCACTTTAAGTCGCTTTGGCTTTGAGCGTGCTATAAAGAAAACTGTTCAGCAGAGAGCCGACTAATTAGTCTGCCGCTTTGTTTGGTTCAGTTGGCGACACACGTATTCATAAAAAGCTTTAGTTCACCTGATGTCATTCCGTGGTACCAGTCGTGCAAAGCTTATTAGTGTGTAAATGATCTGATTTCAGGGTCGGTGCCTGATTCTTCCTGTCATGGTGCTGCTATCACGGATCTAAAAAGCAATGTCCGAATAGGTCACTAATCTACTTGCCTTTTTCCACCAGCTCTGTCGCTCTGTTAGCTGCTGCAAATAATGGTTCATTGCACTTTCGAATCCTAGAGTGCTACAAATCATAGTATGCTACATTGCTCGTTTTCTGCTGTGCAAGCTCATGTTTAACTGGGTCATGTTACTTCTCACATCGGGCCAGGATGTAGACCTCTCTGCATCGTTTGTTCATGATGTGCAGGGTGGTTTTAGTCGAGGGTCTGAAAAGCTGGTGAGGGCTAAGGCAGGCATCATGCCTGATACATGTCCTTGCCGTGCATCTCAAAACTTTCGAGTCTTCCTCCAGCGACCTGCAGGCCCTAATATTTGTCAGTCAGGCCAAATGAAGAGTGTGACATGCAACTATCTGTGGTGCTCATAGGATCGGCTAGTAGCAGCGAGCGGGGACATTGACTGAGAGCTTGAAACCATACAACCGCCCGCAGCGACCGATCGATCTAGTTCTCAGCACTCAGCTCACGGTGCCCAAACGAAGCGCTTCTGCTCGGGATTCTTCTCATGTCGCTCTGGACCGGAGCTCGATCAAAGCTCAGTGCTTCTCCTGTTTGCCGCACCCATTGGCATCATTTACATTGTCGTCTTAAACGGTCGTCTCTGTAGCCATCGCCACATTCTTGGAAGGTCCAACCGTGTGAACATCGGCAATTCAAAAGCCACAGTCCACCTTACTTTCGTGCAGTTGCTGCTTTGCTTTTTTCCCCTTGCCTCGAGCATTGGCTGCCTCGACAGCAGACAGAGCGAAGGTCGTGACCTCGGTTGAGATCACCTCTGCCGGTTCCTTCTCAGCCTTCCCCCACCACCTGCCACCACCTCTCTGATGCACCAAGTGGGCGATTGGTTGGCATGCCAGTCCACACAGAGTTGATTGATGTTCCAGCGGTGGCACGATGTTCACTCTAATGCTGCAGCCATGCTGATGACTGATGTACAGCTGTACCTTTGCACTTGTGCGATCCTGTCATGCATGATCCTGCACTTCGAGCTCTCCCTCAAGTCTCTTGCTGCATGTATGTTGCTGACATTCCCAATCGGATAGCGAGAAACTTTCTCAAATTGGATGGCCATTCGACCGGCTGGCTAGTTGTGGGCAAACCTACATTGGAAAGCCTATCCCTCAAAATGGGCTCAGCCAACATGTCTCCTGTAGCACCTGCGACCGAAATCTAGATTTCTGTTCCAAAGTGACCTTTCTCTGGACGACCACATGAGCTCGACAGTCAGGTCTGCCTAAGTTTAGCTACAAAGCATTGCAACATTTGGGCCCTTGGGCCCTGCACAGACAGGGATACTACGCCACAGTTGGCTCTTGCTTTTAGGTATCTCACCTCGACTTCTGTAACTCACTAGTCGAAGGGTTCCGGCCCGTGTGATAAAGCTCTCACGGTTGGTGCAAAACTCTGCAGCTAGGCTTGACTGTCGTGAATGTCGTGGGTAGTGCATTTCATCGCTCGTCAACCTACCCCTGACTTTCAATCAAGCAGCACATCGACCTCAAGGTTTTACTGCCCACGTTGAGTTCCTTCATTCGCTTGCTCCGGCCTGCCTATACAACATTTTTCCTTATCAGGCATGGCATTTTAGTTCATAAGCTCCCAAAGCCTGAAAATCCTCCTTCCGACTGACGTCGCAACATTTCCTGACTGAAGTTTAAAAGGAAGCTAAGCAAGCCTGTTCATGTTCATGCACAGCACTTACTGGGTCCTTGTCCTTGGTCTGCTTATTCGCACTGGCACTGTGCATGCTGTCACTAACCGACTGACATGCTTCCTTTCCAGCATTTATAAAGTGCCTAGAACGAGATTTAGTTCTCTGAGGGTGCTATATAGGGTTCTTCTTCTTCTGCTGCTTCGGTGGCACGTCTTTGCCACGACAGCCCACGAGTTAAGGTGCTCGCTCTTATGACCGAGGCTGTTGGTTCGAATCTGCAGTGGGCGACTCTTTATTGCCAACTGCAAACTGTGGTGATAGCCATTAGGGCTCCTTGGCTGTTAAATCGGCTAATTTTTTTTGGACACGAAGAAGAATCGTGATTACTAAAAGGCTTCAATGTACAAGGCCCAACGAAAGTTTTTTTTTAGCATTTTTTAGCTAATTTTTAAATGTCGTCAAGACATGGGATGTTGGGACGAAAGTTGAGAGTGAGTTCCAGGCTTTGGGAGCATACCTACGAAAGGCACGGTCTCTGAAGGATTTGAGGTTCGTACAAAGTGTAGCTAAACGATTTGACTCAGAAAAGCAGGTGGTACGATGCCTATCCTGGTGGGGGAGTAGATCTGTTAGCTAGACTGGACCTGAAGTCGATACACTGCTTGATTGGGAGCCAATGGCAGGTATGTGACAAGTGATAGATGTGGTAACTTCGCAGCTCACGACAGACAAACCTAGCTGCAGAGTTTTCCAGCAACTGTAACAGACATGACACTATGTAGAGAAATCAAAATTTTTTTCTCCACTCCTCAACTTTGGACGATCAACTTTTGAAGGGTTGCGTGCATCGTCTAGAATAATGTCAGTGGGAGACTCCAGAGTATTGACGTGAATGGACAAAGATCATCCGAGGTAGATCTGAAATATGTGGTACCTCAGGGTTCCGTGCTAGGTCCGGCTCTTTTCACGGTTTATACTCTCCCTCTTGCCGATGTGATTGCCAAGCACAATCTAGGCTTTCACTTCTATGTGGATGACACTCAGTTGTACCATTGCTTTTATTTATCCCTTCCAGCCTTCGAGCACCTCAAATTCTCTCAGCTCACTTGCTGCATGTATTGATCACATCTGCACATGGATGGCAGCAAATTTTCTCAAACTAAACGATGATAAAACTAACTTATTAGTTATGGGTAAACCCAGTGTGATTCAGAGATTGGAAAGGTTGTCTCTCAAAATTGGCTCCGCCAGCATATCTTCTGTCGAATCACCTCGAAATCTAGTTGTCATATTCCAAAGTGACCTCTCGTTAGACGACCATATCAGTTCCACAGTCAAGTCTGCCTACTTGCAGATACATGACATAGCTAAAATTCGGGCATGTTTAGATAAGGATACCACGTCTAAATTGGTTCATGCATTTGTGACATCCCGTCTTGCTTGTTTAGATAAGGATACCACGTCTAAGTTGGTCCATGCATTTGTGACATCCCGTCTTGACTTCTGTAACTCACTGCTTTCTGGCCTACTGGAATGTGCAGTTAGGCGATTACAGCTGGTGCAGAACTGCAGCTAGGCATGTCTATCGTGAGCGCAGTTGCCACATCACACCACTTCTCGCCGACCTGCACTTGCTCCCAGTCAAGCAACGGATCGACTTCAGGGTTTTGCCGCTCACCTTTAGGTCACTTCGTTCTTTGGCTCGAGCCTATCTGTCTGATCTACTCCCCTCCCCCCACCAGTCGTACCGCCCGCTTTTCGGAATCCAACAGTCTGCAAATATCCCGTACAAACCTCAAAGCCTTTGGAGACCGTGCATTAAGTTCGTATGCTCCCATAGCCTGGAACTCACTCCCGACTTGCGTCAGAACATCCCCTGACTTGACCACATTTAAAAAGAACTTGCAATCACACCTATTTAGGACAGCATTTAGTGGGTCCCTGTGATTCGTTCTTCACGTGCTTATGCGTGCTGACACTGTGCATGCTGCCACTAACCACACTTGCATGCTGACCCTGTGCATGTCACCCCTAACCATGTCATTCATTTTGTTTATCTAGCATGATAGCACTTACCATTCAATCGCGTTTTCCTTTGCAGCAAATGTAAAGTGCCTAGAAAGAGATTGAGTTCTGTGGGGGCACTTTATCAAGTGCATTATCATTATTATTGGTATTATGTCTGGGCTTTTTCCGTATGACTTCCTGCAATCAAAATGCTTAGTTTGATCGAGGCAGCTTCTCCACTTCTCCGAGAAAGAATTTAGTTAGTCCATTCGTCATATCGCCATGCACTCTGGTTCAGGCTGTGTAGGAGGAAATTGGGGCAGGGTGATTCGTGCCGGTCGATCGGAGCTCGAAGCAGCGGACCATGAATGCTGACTGCCTCACTTATTCATGCCAGGCACGGTACCTTCTCAATTCTGTTGTGGTATGCCATCCGAGGGCGGCCAGATAGTGGCAGGATTGTATGCCCTTCAGTCAGTGCGGAATTGGATCTTCATCTGTCCTTCCTGGCGCCGATGGTTGATTGCTTCTGTCGCTTCCATGATTGTCTTCTTTTTGGTCTTTCGGAGGAGCGCATGCGCACGTGTGTGCACTAGTGCCCAAGTGTGTGTCTGTTGAGCGTGTGCCCGCTCGTGCCTGGCAAGGCAGTAGTCATTCGTCACTCGCCTCCCTCCCCCTCTCTCTCTCCTCTCCTCTATCTCTATCTCTCCATCTCTCTCCCCCTCTCCCCCCCCCCCCCCCCTCTCTCTCTCTCTCTCTCTCTCTCTCTCTCTCTCTCTCTCTCTCTCTCTCTCTCTCTCTCTCTGTTTGTCTCTCTGCCTCTGTCTGTCTGTCTCTCTCTATCTCTGTCTCTCTGTCTGTCTCTCTGTCTGTCTCTGTGTGTGTCTCTGTGTGTGTGTGTCTCTCTCTCTCTGTGTCTCTCTCCCCTTCTTTCTCCCTCTCTTTCTCTCTCTCTTCTCTGTCTGTCTGTCTGTCTCTCTCTCTTTCTCTCTCTCTCTGTCTCTCTCTCTCTGTTTGTCTCTCTGTCTCTGTCTGTCTCTCCATCTCCCCCTCCCCCTTTCTGCTGCTCTGTCTGTCTGTCTGTCTGTCTGTCTGTCTGTCTGTCTGTCTGTCTGTCTCTGTCTCTCTCTGTCTCTCTCTCTCTCTCTCTCTCTCTCTCTCTCTCTCTCTCTCTCTCTCTCTCTCTCTCTCTCTCTCTCTCTCTCGGCTGTTGCAGTCGGGCAGGCAGATGCATAGCCGGCAGCACACGGTTTTAATGCCTTGCCCAATTCAATTTAATCTCTCTCTGCCTTCCCTTCAGATTAGGTGCGCAGTGCCTGCAGGCCGGCGCAATACTCGAAGATTGTACCCCAAGCACTGCTGTTCCGTTCGAACTGTCTCCACTGCTCTGATTGAGCCGCCCCCAGCTTCATCTCGACGTTTGTCTGACGGGCTTGACCATAAATGTCTGACCGCAATCAGGTCGCTCATCTGACGTTTGCTGGAGAGCCAGCAAGTAGTCTGGCCCCTTTTCATCTTGAAAATTGCAACCTGCAGGGGCAGCCACTTATCGCTCGAGGTGCTATTGTGCCTGTCCCGGAGCATCTTGGCACGTATCATTGGGCTGGTTGCATGGTGGTGGGAGTCGCAGTGTCTCAGTCATTGCTAGCGTCTTTCATCAGCACGTGAGTGGACACTGCTGACGTGAGCAAGACCATAGTAGCCAAACTGGAACATGGCAACTATGTGCAGTGGCTCCACCGAGTTCGAGGCCGTGCGTGCCCCAAGCTGGATTTTGTTCAGCACTGCTGCTGTCCGGGCACCGCCAGCTCACCCCCTCAGTCAGCAGAAGCAGCAGCAGCAGCAAAAGCGTCTATTACGTGGGTGGCCCTTCTGGTGCTGCTCTGCTTCGTATGCTCCCCTTTCCTTATCAGCATCAGTTGCCTGCACAGTGGTGGCATGCCAGCTTGAGGCTTTGGCAGTGGCACGTCGGTGGCAGGCTCGGCAGCCCATGTGTGTGCATATGCTGCTAGTGAGAGGGTGAAGCCGTTTTCTTGGAGTGGCAGAACGCTAAAGGGTAATTGGTCCTGGCAGTTTTGGCGCTGATGGAACTCGGTAATGAAGGCCGTGGTGACTGAGCGTTATATAGTGTAGTTATGAAGTAATGCACTGGATGTTGTATGAACCACGTATTCTCCCAGCGAGGGAAATAATTGCACGACCTTCTACCTTAAAGAGTCTCCTCTTCCTATGAAAACGTGGCATCTGCTTCCTTTGCCAACCGATGTAAAGTGCCTAGAAAGAGATTTAGCTCTTCGTTTAGCTCAGGTCGCTGTGTGAATGTTTCCTTGTTATTAATGTTATTATTTCTAGTATTACCACTGAGCCGTAGGCTGCCATTTTAAGCCTAAGTCGTCGCCCTTTGTGATGATGGATTCCCATGTGTTAGCAAGGGATTGAAATCACAATGATAACGAGCCAGGCTAGCTGCTGCTTCCATCTTAGCTGCCATCCCTGGACTGGGTGAACCGAACCCTCCTATCAATAGTGAGGGAGAACTAATTGGAGCGGCCAAATATTGGATTAATCGTAGCACGGGAGTTGGCTTTGTGGACCCACCGGCAGAGGCTCAGCCTTTGATGTCACGGAAGCTGGTGAGTAGATGAGGATGATGATGATGTTGAGTCGGACATTTGTGGGAAATCAACAAATCCTTAGTATGTTCGACTGCTTTTGCAGCGAAGCACTGCTTCGTTCTGGGATTGTGCGCAATCGCTGACCATCCCATTGGAATTTGTAGAGAATAGACACTGCACGGTCGTGTACTTATTTAAAAGCTTCATAGCTTAAACTGGTACGAGGGGTTTGCAATTTGAGAATCTGTATGGTCTCTTTTTTCTCGGGAGATTAGCGTCGTACGTTGAAGTACCTCTGCTCGTTCTAGTGGGTTCCCATTAGGTAGCTTTCAGCTTCTGAGATGCTCTTGAATGCTGGCGGTTTTGCTCTATGTGAAGCCGATATCAGAAGCATAACCCCTTGGTGCATTTCTTGGATTCGTGTTTAGGGTCATTTAAACTATGCTCGGACAGTTATTGTTCACAGAAACCAGATGCAAGCTTGTGGATTTTTTGCAATGAATACTGAAGGCAGGCTAACCGATGCTCCGTGTATCTTTCGTTGTGGGTGCTTGGGGGTGTGATGGAGCACGACGAGAAACCCCCCAGGATCACCATTATGCTCGTAAGGTGACAACTACTCCTCAAATGTTAGCACTTGCTTGAAAGTCTGTGCCATTCATGTCTCTGCCGGTCGTGCAGTGCACAGGCTTTTCGTGAATGCCACAGAGGAGGGGGAAGCAAAACGAGCTTTGACACAGGAGGCCTGATGCATAGTCATCGTTGCCGGCAGATGCTTGTTAAAGTCACTGGTGGCAGCCATGTCATATTTCGTGATGGAGTGGCATGCCCGTGTCGTCTGTCGATGTGCACATGTGAGTGCGTGCTTGTCTGTATGTGCAAGAAACACCGTGGCATTCATTCATTGAACTATTCCTGCAACTGCTCGATGACTAGCTGGTGCAATTACAAATGACTGGCATCGAATGTGTGCTCAGCAGCCTGTTTGCACACCATCGGCCGTGCATGCACTGGTTGAGGACTGGCCAAGCGGCAGGTTACAGGTGAAAACATTTTCATAACATCCAAGCTTGTCAGTGGCTACGCAATGCTAAGAATCCCATTCTAGGAGAGTAGCTGATTCTTTGACTTGGTGCAATGCCCTGCTGATGAGAAGCTTTGGTGCATGCCTACGTGTGTGCAAACAGCGCTTCCCACTGGCGCTCAGACTGCTGCTCTTTCTCTTTTGTAGAGTGCGGCTTACCACCCGAGGTGAGACTCTTTTTTTATGGTGCAGCCACTTCTGATCTCGGGGGGCCGCTTTGCCAAGACCTGACAAAGTCATGCAAGTGACATTTTGGAAGGAATGAAGTGGTCGACGAACTGCTGATTTCTGCATCAGAGATGCAACTGGTTACCTCATCTAGCTGCACGGCGTGTTCGTCTCTTTCTCTCTCTTCTTTCTCTTTGTTTTCTTCTCTCTTTCTTGCTTTTTTCCTCGATGTGTCCTGTCTGTCTTGACAGTCGATGTTCTCATCATTTCCTGTCTGCCTAACCTGTCCTACTCACTGCTGCTCCTTAATGCTCATCTGCTGCTGCAAGTCGCCGGGCTTTGCTTCTGTTCCCCGCCCCTATCCGCATCTCCACCCCTCTTGTCGTCTCATGCTTTATTGTCGTGCACTCTCCGGACTAGCTCTGTGCTCCGAGTTTGTTTCTCGTGTTTTCTTGCTCTTGCTTTCTCTGTCTCCGTCTCTTTGTATGTCTTTCTTCTCTCTCCCTCTCCTTCTCCCCCTCTCCCCCCCCCCCTCTCTCTCTCTCTCTCTCTCTCTCTCTCTCTCTCTCTCTCTCTCTCTCTCTCTCTCTCTCTCTCTCTGTATGTCTTTCTCTCTCTCACCCTCTGTCCGTCTGTCTCTCTTTCTATGCTTGATGTCGCTGCTCGCTCTGCCATCCACCCGTTGCTCTTCTCACTCCTCTCCAGACATTGCCGATGACTAGACTAGCTAGATGACTATTCATCTATATCACTCCAGCTTGCCGATGACTAGACTATTCTAGATGACTATTCATCTATATCACTCCAGCTTGCCGATGACTAGAGCAGCCCATCCACTCCGCCGCCTGTCCTGCACGGCCTGTCAGGGCTCGGTGGCGCGAGACAGGCAGTTGTCTCCGCTGCCCGGTCATGCCGGAGCTCGGTTGTTGAGTGTCCCCCAGAGTTGGACGCTGTTTTAATGCTGCCCTAATTATGCTGCCCTTCTGCTGCAGTACTGCGAATTTGGTGCCGATTTTGAGAAGTGTAAAAAGTGGCTGGAGACGCACTTGCCCGAGGAGTTTGACAAGCTAACTCCTGCAGGTAGGTAGGCAGCCTCTGTCCGTGGGTGCTGCTCACTTGTCTCAGTGACGCAGTGAGCCGCAGACGCCCGCGCTTACCAGGTGCTCGGGGCGCTCATTGCTGATGTCGGTTCTGCAGTCCGCCGGAGCACAGCGCGCGATGGTCGCGACCGTCTGCCATGCGTAGCATCGCACGGTGCCGCGCAGGCTGGCTAAGCTAGCTCGAAGCTGACCCGCCCAGGGAGTGACAGAAGGCACCCCCCCCCGGCACAAAGTGTAACAGCTGCAGCAGAAAGAGCCGAGCAGGGAGTGTTGTGCAGCAGAGGGCCACCGGTTTGTGTTGCATGCAGCCAGGGGTGCCGGGGGCAGGGGTCGAGGTAATGGTAATGGGGGGGGAAGAGCAAGAGGAAAAGGGGGCAGAGGGCACTGCCGGCCAGGCCGCGCCGTACTGAGCGAGCACTGGCCTCGGCCGCCCAAGGATGGTCAAGGAAAATGCCAGCGGAGAGAGCGGTCTTCCTGCCGGTTAGGGCGGGAGCCTCCCGGGACAAGAGCACTAGTAACGTTGCCACGTGGCCACGAGTGTGCAGCAAGCAGCCACTGCGATTAGTCTTCGACGGTCTGCCTCGGTAGCAGAAGCCTGGGAAGATAGCGAGTCGAAGGTACCGGCCCGGTTGGAAGCTGCAAGTAGCGGTCGTCCGAGCGTCTGCAGCCGTCTGGTGGTCACGTGTTGGGCCAGTAGCCCCCTGTCTCCCGCCCATGCTTTCACTCGCCTCCTAGTCTCTGCCGAGCTGCTCTATGCCGAGCCGTTCGAGCCGTTGGCAGAGGAAAAAAGCCGACCGCGTAGGCCTGCGATGAGCCACTTATAACTGGTCATAGACTTGGGCGAGGGAGAAGAGCACCAAGCGAGAGCAGCCGGTGTGAGTTCGTCGCCTGCGTGTGTGTCAGTGCGTGTGTGTGTCAGTGTGTGTGTGTGTGTGTGTGTGTATGTGTGTGTGTGTGTGTCAGTGTGTGTGTAAGTGTGTATGTCAGTGTGCTTTCGTGAGCAACAGGCAAGGCAGTAAACTTGAGAGATCCTGGTGGGCACTGCGTTTGAGGCGTTGCTTGCCGGTTGGTGAGAAGCCTTTGCCATGCTGGAAAGCTTTCAAGCCTTGGGTGCTGGTTTGGCAGAGGTCCCCGGGGAGGGCTGGTGGTGGTGGTGGTGCCTCCGACAGCTCCGACGGCGGCCGCGCTCTCCTCGGGCACTTGGCGATGCGCATTGGCAGCAAGGCGGGGCGCCACGGCCGCGCTGGCAGCCGCTGAGCGCATTCCCTGCAAACGGCTGGCCCGCTGCTGCCGCTTTTGCAGACGACGCAGCCGGCGGGGGAGAAGGCGACAAGGACGAGAAGAAACGGCAGAAGCGCGGTGGCAAGACGGCGGCCAAGAAGGTGCTGAAGAAAACGGAGCCGCAGAAGATCGAGCTGTCCAAAGCCCCGCGCGGCAAAAAGAAGATGGTCACCGTCATCACCGGCCTCGCCACGTGCGGTAAGTGTGCGTGCCATCGCCTCGGCAGAGGGGGGCGGCGCTGGCGTCGGCGCCCTCCCGCGCGTGGGTGCATGCTCCCGCACGTGGGCGTGGGGACACGCTTGCACGCTGGTCGCATGCAGGCTCGGGCGGTGCACCATTCACTTCAGCACTCGCTTGATGGCGCGTGCGATTCTTGACCCCAGGCCACTTCCGGTTGCTGGCTTGCTGCCTGCGCTGGCAGCACGACGCTAGCTTCACGTGGCTGTGCTGCGCGGCAGTTTGCTGTCACCATGTCATGCCGAACCGTGTGACTTCTCACTGCATCATCGTCTGGAAATTTGGGTGACGTTCAAGTTTGTAACAGCAAGTCTTAGGCCAGCCCACGGTGGAGGGGGCCCCTGAGTCGGCGGCAGCACGGAGCTGCCACCGAGCTGTCTTGTCACCGCCTGGTGGCATAAGCGCCCTCGTTGCTGTGCGCTGAGCTTGGGCAAAGGAGCTGGTTTTGTGCTGTGACGAGACGAGAGCGCTCTGCTGTCTTCTCTGGTCGCCAGATATCGACTTGAAGGAGGCGAGCAAGTTCTTTGGGAGCAAGTTCGCTTGCGGAGCTTCAGTAACTGGCGACGACGAAATCGTCATACAAGGTGACTTCGTCGACGACCTGTTTGACATCCTGCCCGAGAAGTGGCCTCAGGTAAGCTGTGCCAAGCAAGGGCACCTCGGGACGCCATGGCGCCGGGTCAAGCGTGCGAGCGGCACAGTTGAGCTTCGCTGACTTCAGGCCGACGTCGGCATTTTCACGGGCCGATCGTGCATGCTTGCAACGCATTGATTCGCTGGTTTTTGCCGGCTCCATCCCCCCCCCCCAGTCCTCCCCCTCCCTCATTTTCTCCATCCCCAAGGGATGGGCAGGTGCGGGTCTGCTGACTTTCCAGTCAGCGGTGGCCCTGGCTTCTACATTAATGTCTTAAGAGATGGTTGACTGGATGCTGACTCAGCCGACCGGTCAAAAGTGCAGCCTCTCGCCTGACATTGCCTCCCGCTGTAGCAACTAACGTAGATGACAGACGAGTGGCGTGGCTGCACAACGAACAACTAGCTAGAATAACGCAGTCCCCGCTACTCTAGTTTGCTCCACTTTTTTACCGTCTTTCAACTGTCTTCGGCTTCCTTCTGTCGCCAGAAAGGATTACTGCAAATGCCAGCTTTTTCGTGATAGTATGTTGGCTGAGAGCCATCTTCGAAATGGGAGTTTCCCGTGACTGTGCCCAGCCGATTTGCCCCTAACGTTTTGGCTGGTCATCCTTTTGTCCACTTGATAACTCGACCATTGGTGCTGTGGCATGCAAATGGTAGGTTCTTATGCAATATGCTATGTTGCTATGTGAAACTGGAATCTATACGGGTAATTGCTCGGATTAGTGATTTAAGCGCATTCAGCTACATGCCGAGAGTGACTGGGGCTGTGGCAGCAGGCCGGCGTTAGCTGTCGATTGTCGTGTTTAAAAACGAAACTGACTGAAAGCTCATGTAGAGTAAATTAGAAGCTCATGCTGTGTATGCATGTTTTCTTAAACAGCGAGCATCCAGGGCCTTTTAAAACCATAGCCAAGGTTGCATCTCGTTCAGCTCCGGACCCTGTGCTGCATTGGACTAGGCTCATAATAAGGCAAGCAAGCATTGCCAGAGTCTTTTACTCTATGTGCACATTCAAACATGCTTCAAAACATGTGTGTGTGGGCGTGTGTGCGCGTGTTTGTGTGTGTGTGTGCGTGCGTGTGTGCGTATGTGCTAGTTAAATGCCAGCTTCTTGCTTATGAGCACCGAGTGCCAGCCATCCTTTGGGTGGGGGAATCCATGCTTCCGGTTTTCTGGGCTGAACCGCTTGCTGCCGAAATATCCGGGGCTAACATTCACCTTACATTCATCCTTAACTCCTGCATCCTGCAGCAAGTATTGAGTGCCACTTTCGATAAGGCAGGAGGAGGAGGAGGTTGCTGAACTCGCCTAGAGGGAGAAGTGATGACATTGGGCAGGGCGGGGCCTAAACACAGGTGACTCTAACTTGAGGTAGCAGCATAGTCGATTGAGAGCATTGCATGTTGGAAAAAGTTGTTGCACTGTGGCCGGCACAGCAATGGTCACGTGAGACGAGCCTAGCGGCCGCGTGTTTTACCATCCGTAGGTGCTTTTTTGTTGTGCAGCCAGAAAGACCCGCGTGGACAGTTGCAGTCGCCTAGAAGGTTTAACACAAATGCTGACTTGGCCACATTAGAAAAGAAACTAAAAACGGACGGACGTATCCATCGCAGCATTTAGCGGGTGCCTGTGATTCGTCCTTTATGTGCTTATGCTTGCTGCCACTAACCATACTTGCATGCTGACCCTGTGCATGTCACCCCTAACCATGTTATTCTTGTTGTTTATCGAGCATGCTACCACTAACCATTCGATCACGTTTCCTTTGCAGCAAATCTAAAGCGCCTAGAAAGACATTGAGTCCTCAGAGGGACCTTTATCAAGTGTGTTATTATTATTACGTTTAGACTAGTTTGGCTGTTGTCCTCTTGTCTTGTGCCAACTTTTGCAATGTTGGACAACTGAAAGTAGCCAGACTCGACTGGGGAGCTTATGTGCTCATCTGGCCAAAGTGACCGTTATAAAACAGGATGGCCATAGTCTGTTCTGAGACTAGAGGAGGAGAGATGCTGACTGAGCCAATGTTGAGAGTGAGGCTCTCTCCATAGCTACTAGGTCGATCCTGCTGTCGTTTCAGTGCAAGAAAGTTGACTGCCGTCCAAGTGCAATTGTCGGCAATACAGGCTAGAAGCCAAGGAGAATGGCTTCGCCAGTCGGGCTGAGTGTCGTCTGCATATAGAAAGGCTAGCTGAATTGTGCTGGCTTGTCGGCAGCAGTGATTCATTCTACTGCGACCAACAGGGTGCTTAGCGAGCAGAAGGGGATCTAGCCAGCAGAAGTGGGCCTAACTAGCTCTGATCACTGGGGCTATCCCTTACTTTAAGTGCTCAGTGGACAACAGAGTAGGCCGTTGGTATTTGCGCTCCGAATCTCCTCCGTTAGCACCTAAACTGCTGCCGTGCTGTGCCAGCGATACCCAGGCGTGTCGATGCTTTAAAGAAGGACTCTCTTTGGTAGTCTGTGGTGTCAAACGACACCGATAGATCGAGCATAGGTAGCTCAAAAAGAATCAGCCGGCTCCCGAGTCAGCTCGCCCGAGAGAGGGTTGCCACGAGCGCTCGACAGCAGCGGCTCCCGCCGGGTGATGGTTGAATCGGCTTGCTAGATTTGATGTAGGGCCAAGCCAGGAGGACCATGTGCCAGAGGCTGCGTTCTGCTTGTCGGCTGCGCATCGTAGACTCGAGCCCGGCCTCCGTGTCTTGGTTTGCTCCCACTAAATGCCGACCCTGACGGCACAGCCACACGGGCTGCTTCTTGTGCACGTTTATCCCGTAGGTAGCAGCTTGTGGGGTGAGGGCGATGGAGAGGGAGCCTCTCTCTCCGCCCTCCTGGAGCTCCCCAGCTCGTCTGCTTACACGTCCTTCGATCCCGCCCGCCGATCTGACCCGCACCTGCCCTCAACGCACGCAGCTTTCACCGATCGCTCTCACCGTCATTGCGTTCGCATATCTGGCGAGCGACGCTCTTTGGTTTGTCGTCCTGCGATTGCTTGGCTGTGATTGACGAACTGCTCATGCTCTATGCGTTTACAGATCGATGAGGACTCGATAGAAGATCTGGGTGAGATGAAGCGGTAGCAAGCCGCCTCTGCAGCGGTAGCAAACGAGCTATTTATTCACCTAGACGATAAGCAATTGCAAATATAATTCCCTGGAAGAGCAAATGTTTGTTCTCGGCGATCCGCTGCTATTGCACGTGACAGGTCTCTGGGCGCGGGCTCCTCAAAAGCGTTTGTGAGCATCTGTAGCACACCGGTGACCCCCCTCGCCTCCCCATTCGCACTGGCTCAGGGGCTCGGTGCACAGCGCGTGGCTGTGCGGGGGGGGGGGGGGGAGGGGGCAGCGTGCAGCCGCACTGCCTGGCCGGTCAGCATAACCGCGGGGGCACGGCGCGTGTGCAGTCGATGTGACGCTCACGCACGTGCCCAGGCGGACAGGGCGCCCAGTCCAGTGGTCCAGGCAAGCGCGTGCGTGCCCGGTCACCTGTACGGCTCGTACCAGGGCCGTCCGGGCCGCGGCTCGGCGCTCTGCTGCTGGTGCTGCTGAGCAAGGCGCTGGACAGCGCTGCGCAACTCCTCTGTCGTCGGCTGCAAGTTGAACGTCACACTGCGCGTCGGATAGTGACCGTACGGCGAGTGCAGACTCCTCGCCTCTCTGGGAAGCCCTGCATGAGCGCCTCGTGCCTGCGTGAGCGCTTCGTCGTCGGAGCAGGAAGTCGCCGTCGCGACTGCACGCGGTAGCGAAAGTGATCGCTGCAACTCCGCCGACGATGGCCTCGGCGGAGGCAGCGGTGGAGGCGGAAGCAGCAGCAGCAGTGGGTCGTCCAAGGCGCTGCTGCTTCTGCTGCCACCTTTGCCGCTGCCGCACTGCCCGTCTTCGTAGCCACGCTTGACCGCGCCGAAGCCTCTCGGTCCGTGCTCGGCCTGTTGTTGCCGGCGTCCGCCCACCGGAAGAAGAGCGGCGGGTCGTCCGAGCTCGGCGTAGTGCGGCGGGCTCTGGCAGAGGCATTTGCTCGTCGACTTGGTCGTCGTGTTTGCGCACGGCCACGGGCAGAGGCAGCACGGGCACATGTCGGCTGCTGCTGCGGCCTCCTCCGACTCGTCCTCGGCTTCCTCCTCCAAGCTGTCGCAGCAGCTGCTCCTGCTGTTGCTGCCGAAGCTGCTCGTCGCCGCGGAGTCGGCGGCGGCCGAGGCGACGCTGCGGATGTCGGCGGCGGCGTCTGCCGGTGGCGGCGGCGGTGGCAGCAGCAGGGGCGCGTCCCAGCACCAGTCCAAGGAGGAGCTGCTGCTGCTGGAGCCGTTGCTCTCGCCGATGCCGCTCTCGTCCTGCTTGTCGCAGGTCGAGAGCGGCTGCGGCAGTGTCAGCGCCGGTGACAGCGGGACGCCCTGCTTCCTGTCACCGTTGCGGCAGAAGCCAGAGCAGCAGTGGCAGCAGTCGGGCTCCCGTGGCAGAGGGCAGGCCGCTTCTCGGACCGCAGCGGTCGCCGACGACCACGACGTCAGAGGCACGGAGGCCGAGGAAGGTCCGAGGGAGCAGGCGGCCATTGCCGAACCGAAGGCGTTGCCCATTTGCCTTCCACTGCCGCCGCTGCAGCAGCTTGTGCTCAGGCTGCCGAGTGCTGGTAGGCCGCGGCAGTCGGCCCGAGGTGGCGGCGAGCCCGCAGCCGCGGCGGTGGCCAGCCGGACTCCAGTGGCACGAGCCCTGCCGTCGTCGCCTGTTTCTGCATGCGGCGGCGAGTACCGCGATGTTGGCTCAACTCGTTCTTGGTTCTGCCACAAGTCGCACTCGCTCGTTGAACCGCTTTGAAACTCCTTCGGTGGGGGGTAGATTTCACAAGGTTGAGCGGCTAAGTCTGTGGACGAAGCCTCTTCACCCGTTGAGTGCCCGTTGTAATGGTCGACCGCTGGCCGTTTCCTTTGTTGGTCACCTCGTTTGTTTTGTATATCCACTGCAGGCGAAGCGTAGAAGTCCTGTACGGCATCGCAGTAGTTGAGTGGCACGTAGCCGCGTTGTCCGCCCGGCTTCATGTTGGCAACGAAGGCCCAGCCCTCCAGTGCGAACATGATGTACACGTCGTCACCTCGGCGCACGCTCAGCTCCGTCGACCCCTTCGTAGCTGTGAAGTCGCTGAGGATAGTCGCCAGGACGTAGGTGGGCGCCTGAGGGGACGATCCCTCGAGCAGCTTGTCGAGTAGGCGTTCGTTCTCGGCGTCAGTGGCCATATATGCTGCTTGCTAGCCGGTGTAGACGTATTCTTCTGCCGCTAAAAGGTGGGTCGGGCTGTTCTGTCGGAATCTTAAGGATTCACTTGCGTGCATCACGAAGCAAACAACGAAATGGCCCCGTCGAAGGGGGCATGCAAGTGCTGCCCCTATAATAGATTAGATAGTTTCTCTCGAATCAATTTGCACCCGTCGCATTGTTTGGACCGCTCGGCTATGCCCTGTGAGCAGGCTTGCCAGCAAGCGTACTCGGATGGCCCTGCCGCTGTCAACAAACAGATAATACGTGTCATTAGGCAGCGGATTTCCTGAATAACAGTGCATTCTGCTTGATTGTCTCTGCTGATGGAGTGCTAAACCAGTCTTTTGTCGGAAGCCCCTCCCCTCCCCCCCCCCTGGCGATTCGTAGCTAGGGCGCAGCAGCTAGTCGTAGGCTGCCAAAGTACCTGCCGAACAGGGAGCTGACTGAGACACACCTATGTAGCCCGGGCCTGCGTAGGCCGAACTCTAAACTGATCGCTGATTAACGGTTTGTCGCTGTTCTGCCCGTCGAAGTGAAGCGTCCAGGGGGCAGTGCTCCTTCCTCATCTTGTTTTTAAATGTGGACGATTGGCACGAACCGCTAAACACGGGGAGCTTAGGTAAATCACTGCAGCCGTACCTGCTGTAAGAGGGGAAGAGTGCTTGCAAGATGCTCGGTTGCCACGGAGAGCAGCTGGTGTCGGCGTTGAAGCTGGTGCAGACCAGGGTCAGCTGATGTCGTTCAAGGATTAGGTGTGTTCGAGGTGGTATGAGTGCCTTCATGTGTACATACAAGTGTCCAGAGTGGGGCAGGGGGAGAGAGAGAGAGAGAGAGAGAGTAAAAATCGGGAGCGTTTGAGATCCCTTTAGTGATATCACAGTGCTGTAGACTGGCAGATGTAGATGGCAGCTCCAGCTCACCGGGAACGACTAAAAGGATACTCAAGCTTCACTGAAAAGCAGCTGCAGCTCATTTGCGTTGAGCATACTCTAGTTTACTTGGCACGCCGGAGGCTAACGTTCTGCTACGTCAATCGAGACGTCTGACTGAGTGACCTGCACATCAAGCTCAGTTCAGTTCTAGTTCAAGAATGCCGGCGCTTGACGGTAGCGTAAGCGATCCTCCTTCGGCTAGGACTCGTGCAACGTTTGCTTCGGCTAGGACTCGTCGCCATTGTTGGAAAGTTTCGCTCGCCCGATGCAGAATTTTGTCCGGCAGCCTTGACCTGCCGAGAGGATGCCAAAGGACGTCTGTATGAGAGCAGATTTGTGGCGGCAGCGGGCTTCTTAAAAGTGCCTATGGAGACTGGCAACTCTAGTGGAATTTTGCTAATGTAGAAGCCGCTGGATTGCGGCTAAATATATCGGAGACGTCCTCGATTTAGAATCCAAGTTTGGATAATTCATGAAATAGCAGCAAGTTGGTTTGGCTCAGTGGCTAAGGCGCTCACCAGACCTTGGTGAATGCATTTAATGCAGATTCAAGGCGAATGCATTTAATGACCGAGGTCGTGAGCTCGAGCCCCGTGGCATATGTGAGCCGCTTGAATAGCTATCACGTTCTCTTAGGGCGCCAATCGTATGAATTATATTTATATTCATTCATTAAAAGTTCATTACCAACACGCTCGCTAGGCATTGACGACTGCACTCTTGTCAGCAGCCACCAGACTTCACGCGAGTTTCTACCATTTCTTGTTACAACATGCGCATGCTCCGCCGACTGTGTTGTTAAACTAGTTCCCTTGCCCAGGCGTAGCAAGAGCAGCCTCTGTCAAGCACAAGCAAATGCGCTACGATCCCTCGTCAGCACGGATTTCAAGCAAACTCCTCTAAGAACAAGCTGTTCTGAGACACTGGCTCAGCCCGACGAACTGTGGCAACTTGTCCCGAACGTCTCGATTTCCACGCCATCACAAACTCACCACTCTGCCTGCCACTGCTGAGCTGCTGAGGGCACTTGCTGAACACTGCAGCTTTAGAATCTATGGCTACCGGAAGGTGTGAGAAACTAGCTCACGCGTGAGCACTCTGAGCGCTACGCTGAGTGGGCATGTGCGCATGACTCGCTGTCGCATACGCCAATGCAAGTATGCCACAGCGCCTGCAAACAATACTTGCACGCTAATTCGCCGGCCACTGAAGCGCACGAGCCGCGAGCTCGCACGCACGCGTCGCTCGCTCGAGCTCGAACACGAAGGTATATACTCCCATGGAGAGCAAGCAGGGGGCCGGGGGGGGGGAGCACGGGCGGGGCGGCCGCCAGATATCTCCAGTCTGACGAGGAACCTTGGTGCGGAGCGAGCACTTCGCACAGGCCTTACAAGTACGCTAACGGCATTGACACCTAACGGTACGCAGACAAAAGAGTTTGCGAGGGAGAGATGGAGAAGGGCAGAGAAAGAGAGAGGGAGAGAGAGAGAGAGAAAGAGCGACGGAAGGAGAGAGACTTATAAGAACGAGAGAGCGAAAACGAAAATAATGCTCACTATTGGGCTGAAACCAACCGCAAACGGCTAGTAATGGGAAAAGAGCGATGACAAATGTTACAGCAAATACTGGCTTGAGAAATCGCATGCGAAAGCAGCCGGAACACTGTGTAGAAGTGGCGATCGAATGGGAAGAAATATACAGCGAGAGAGAGAGAGAGAGAGAGCAGAGAGATCGAGACGAGAGAAAACGAGTGTCTTGTGGAGAGAGAGGGAGGGAAAGACGGGCTGAGAGAGTGGATAGTGTGGAGAGAAAGCGAAAGAGAGAGAGAGAGAGAGAGAGAGAGAGAGAGAGAGAGAGAGGGAGAGATAGTGTGTGAGAGAGAGAGAGAGAGAGAGGGGCTGCACAAGAACAAGAGAGCCAGAATAGTGCTCAATATTGGGCTGAAACCACAAACGGCTGGTACTACGTGGGCAAAAGCCGAGTGACAAATGTTAGAAGCGAGCGACAGGCGGTAGTGCAGGCATCAGTAGCCGCCCGCCAATCAGCGGCTGCTGCCGGCTGAAACGCGAGAGAGAAGGAGCGAAGCTAAGATTCGAGCTCCTCCAGCGCCTCTTGAGAGCCAACGCGAGCACGGGCGTACACCGGGGACGACGGATGGACGGGCGGCAGCCCAACTATCTACCTACCGCACGCCGATCGCTCGTTCGGCCTGGCTGCGAGAGCTCGCGCCGTCGAACCGTCGTCCGACGAGTTGACCTTCGACAGCGCCCGGCGCACGATTCGTCTGCTGCTGCTGCTGGCCGCGGTCGACGCCTTCGCCGACTGACCGCACGTGCCGCCCGCGAGTGCGCCACCCACGTCGGACTGGGCTGCGCGGCCGGCGATCTGGTCTCCCGCTCTCTCTCGATCGGCGACGCCCGCAGTCGCTCCTCCTCCTCTGCTCCGCTCGCTCGCGCCTCCGCAGCGCCGCCGCGCGGCGGACGCTGTTTACGAGTGCCCTCCGGTAGGCCTCGGGCGAGTGTTTTCACGACCGGCCCACGCCGCCGCCAGCGCGACTCGTCGGAGGGCGCTGACACGACGACCTACCCGCCGCTCGGTGCTGATATGGCGCGCAAGGATTCCCGATTGAGGCGCCATTGTCGGCGCGCACAAAGGCGCCGTTGTGCCCGTTGGGTTTCGCGCTTACCGCTCTGCTTGCTCAATGCGCTAACATCTAATCCACCTGCACTAACAAGTTGTTTCGCGCCGCAGAATAATATTGGTGCCTGCGCGCCCCAAGTGCGCGCGCGCGCGTACGCGCTTGCGACGACGACGACGCACTGCGAGGCGACGCGTCCAGCGCCGGCGAATGGGGTATTGGTCGCCGACGAGCGCGAGAGACGGCCGCTTTCGCGCTCGCCGCAGCCAGCCTCGGGGGGGGGGGGCCGACGCGAGCTGCCACCGAACGCCGGCGGCGGCGGCTCGGCGGCGGTCGGCGGCGGCGGCGCGGCGTCGTTCTGGCAGTCGCCGGCCCGCGACGACGGCAGCGCGCGTGTCGTGCGCCGTAGCCGACAAAAAAAGTAAGGCAGCCGCTTGACCACTCTAGCGTCGGCGGGCGGCTCAGCGCGAGTAGTTGTTGGCGACAATCGGCTGCCCCCGTGCGGTACCGCGCTGGGCTTGATCGGCGATTGGACGAACGACAGAACGACGCTGGCCTGGCTCGCACCGCTGCCAGAATCGCCGGCTCGGGCGTCGGTGCGAAAGCAGCAAAAGCACTAGCGCCTATTCTTTTAAGCCCATTTCTTTTTTAAGACGGAAGCCAGCTACCGCAGCTTGCTAAGCTGTACCGGAAATATAGTTCGTGAAACTGGAAAGGCGCATCAACAAGCGAGCGGAGTGCGAAATGGCAACAAGCGAAGTAATGATAATAAGAATAATAACTAATACCTTTGATGTAGCGCCCTCAGAGAACTCAATCTCTTTCGAGGCGCTCTACGTTTGCTGCAAAGGAAGCAAGATCGCGACGAGGACGCGAATGAAGTAACGAAAATGAACCTTGTGCGCATTCAGCGGAGGTCAGCGACCGAAACTTGCTTGCTCCGCACACATTATCGAAGCGGCGAGCTTTCGCTGCGATGTCCTTTGACTGTCCTTGGGATGTCGCCAGCCGACGCTCGCTGCATCTTTCGGCAGGCCGCGCCGCCGGAGCCGAGAGCTTCTGCGATCTCGTATCCCGGTCTAGCGACGACGGGAGTTCGCGGTTTTTATTCTGCACCGTAACCATTTATCGTGCTGCCGAGTAGCTGTCTCAGTATTTAAATCGTCGCGGCTTTTCATGGCTGCCGCGTACCGCTAGAGTCAGCGTGCGTGCGTGCGTTGGTGCCTGCAGCAGCTACAAGTCGCTAGCCATTCACACACACACACACACACACACACACACACACACACACACACACACACACACACACACACACATATATATAAATGGCTGGACGTTTCGCCCCCGCGTCAACTGTGCTAGAAACCGCGGTCGCTTACAGTTCAGGAATCACCCGGCCGAGTTGGTTTTCTGGCGTTGGGCCAACGCAACGCGCCGGCGAGACAGGAGCGTGCGAATAAATAAACAAAACTAGAATTCGTTTGCATAACGCTCTATGGGAACTTAATGTCTATTCAGGCACTTCACATATGCCACGGGGCTAGCGGGGCCTGTGGCTTCGGCCATTAAATAAATTCACCTTGCCCTCGGTATGGGCGAGCACATTAACCGCTGAGCCAAACCTGAGCGACGCGAAGAACCTAAAGAGCGATACTGTCGGTTTCCGGAATGCGGCCGCAGGCGGAAGCGTTCAGCGTGCAAGGCGGTGCATTGCGGTGCCCCGTCCGAGGCCGAGAGTGACGGACGGTATAGAGCCGCCGACGAGGCGGGCCGACGCAACCGTCGCTTAGTTTCTCAACAATAAGTCGCTTAGTCGGTGCGGCCGCACCGCGTGGAAGCGCCGCTCGGCGTACGCCATCTTGAACCGAAGCGGCGAGCCTCGCTTCTCACCGCGTTATAGGTTATAGGTTAATGCCCCGACCTGGCGGGCGTGGCCGGCCTGCTCATGCGGGACCACCCAGTGCCAGCGGCTGGCTGCGTCTCGAGAAAGGGTGGGAGGGTAATACTAACAATAATAGTAATACATTTGATATAGCGCCCTCAGCGGACTCAATCTTTTTCTAGGCACTTTACAGTTGTGGCAAAGGGAAACGCGATCAAATGGTGAGTAATATCATGCTTGATAAACAACATGAATAACATGGTTAGGGGTGACGTGCACAGGGTCAGCATGCCAGTATGGTTATTGGCAGCGTGCACAGTTTCAGCACGCACATGGGTAGGCCGAGCGAGCGAGGTGGACAGACGCGAAGATAGATAGACAGACAAGTGAATGAACAAATAGACAAACAGAGGAAGCGATGCCGACTGTACGCCCGCAATCGATTCTGTGTAGCCTCCGGTTTCTCAACATCAAAAGAAGTGAAAGCGGCACGCGCTGGCGCTGCGACGCAGTCTCGATGTTGTGGCGTATCGCTCGTTTTGACTGCGACGCCAAGTCACTCACTAGTAGAGAGAGAGAGAGAGAGAGAGAGAGAGAGAGAGAGAGAGAGAGAGAGAGAGAGAGAGAGAGAGAGAGCCGGTCCGATTGCGGCCTTATTTCGGTACGCTCTTCAAGCCTCAGCGAAGCCCATGGCAGTGCTCCATGGCCCTCGGCTCCCAGCCCTCGTCAGCAAGGCCTGTCCCTTAGCTGCGTCGCCATACGAGCCAAGCAGTCGCGCGCCGCAAAAAGCTGGGGCTCAAAGCGACGGCGCCGTCGGTAGACGCCGAAGCAGCCACCCGCGCTGCATCCGGTTGCAGCTGGGCGCACGAGCGCGCGCGGAGATTTGCCCGTCGGCAGCCTGCGCGAGGCGGTGCGAGCGCGCGAGACCGTTTCCTACGTCGCAGCCGAGCCTCGCCGTCTCTTGGCGGTACGACTGAGCGGCGGCGCAGCGAGCTCTGTAAATCCCGCCGAGTTTCGCTTCGTGAGGCCACGCGGGCCATCGCATGTCGTGCGGTGGGAAGCTAGCGGGGCATCGACTCGCTCGAAGTCCGAGCAGAGGCGCGCGCGCGAGCGAGCGCTGTGCGAGTGCTGGCGCGACTCGCCGTGAGGCTGGCGAGCCGCCGCCGCCGCCGCCGCTCTAGCCGCACGTGACTCTGCTGACGGCGGCGCAGCGAGAGGAGCGCAGCGCGAGGCCGCCGCGTACACTGCCAGCAGCTACTGCGGTGCGCGGAGCTGAGGCTTCGTGTAGGCGTGACGTCGCGGCGGCGTGCGAGCGACTCAACGCTGAAAACGATGAGAAAAGCCAGTCGCGCACGGACCGGCTAGCGGACCGGGAAATCTGATCGACCGTCGTCGCAACGTCGTCAACGCGCACCCAAGCCTCACTCAAGAGGCATTCTGGGACGCGCAGCCGCTCGCGCGCGCACTACGAGCGGTAGGCGGCGTTGTATGGCGCACGCAGGGATGGGCTCCTCCTGGAAGACTTTCTGGAAGTGGCGCCCGCTCGTCGCGCTCCGCCAGCCCTCGCCGAGAGCTCGGCAGCTCTTTCTTCGAGGTGGCTAACGGGCTGTCAACATGCGGCCGACGGACGCTCAGAGCGGTAGAAGAGAGCGGCCGAAGAGAGGCAATGTCGGAAGTCGGGCCTTCGGCGAGCAGCTTTAACTTTGTTGCCGAAGGGGCAACCATTTTTTCCGAGGGTCCTGACTAAGCCGGAGAGTTGAGCATTTCCGCGCGGTTTGTCTCAGAGGGCCCGCACATTCTGCCATGCTCGGTAGCCGAGCAACTCGGCGGCGGCGGCGGCGGTGGCTGTCGTTTTGGCTCGACGGCGTGAAGCGTTGGCCCAGAGGTCAAGGTGCTCGCCCAAGGTAACGACCCCGAGGTCGTGGGCTCGAGCCCTACGGCTTATGTAAAGCTGGTGGATAGAGATTTGAGTTGTCGTAGGGCGCCGCACGAAAGGATAACATTTATTTATTTAAGTGCCTTCATCTTTTGCATCCTGGCGCTCCATCCGGGTTGGTAAACGGCCAACGGCCCGATAAGAGCAAGCTTTGGTGCAGTGCAGAAACTAGCGCGTCGTCGCGCTGCAGCGCCGCCTGTTGGCGCGCCGTGTGGGCGATTGCAAACGGCAGCGGAAGATACCGACGGGAGCGCAGTCATTCCATTTTTGTACATCAGTTGGATTCTTATTGCTCTATTATTTATTCGACATCCATTAAATTCTACCATATTTAAAAAGGGTAGATAGTGGTAGTTCCCTACCTGTAGACACACAGGTATACTGTCGTCACTCGCCACTTCGCGATTCGACTTTCACGGCTTCACTCTGTCTTGGTTTTTTCAAATGCATCTATATTGATTAAAAGTTGATCAACATTTGAAAAGGATGCAGCGTGCGTTCGGTTGTCTGAGTGAACTATACAGCCCTGAATTGCAATTAAAATTACTGCGCATGGGTCACAGAAGAAGATGACGACGCATCTGCTAAAGATTCTGCACCACCTGAAGACTCTCCTACTAAATGTGTGCCTTCAGAGGAGCAGCAACCTTGTTGTTCTTTGCTTTGCAGATCACCTCTTCATCTAAATTGCTTCATCGTCGAGCAAGTTGCACTGTTTTCATAGGCTATCACGTAAGAACTGTGTGTGTGCGTCTAATTAAACGCACAATAATGATATGATGTTTGAAACTTAATCTGTCTTATTTTCCCTTATTTTGTCTAATATATTGGCTAATACGAGTGTAATGGTGACTAAGGGGGTGTTATTTCACGTTCGGATGGTTCTAATAACGTTGTAAAAAACCGCATTTAGAGGGTCGTGAACATGCTTTCTATGCTTTAACTACGAAAATATTTGACTTATATATATAAAGAATCCTACTTCTCGGAAAATAAATTTTAACGGTAGATTCTGGAACAGATTAACCGCGGTAAATGAGGGATGACTGCATTTATCTATGTTTATGACCACACTCTTGAGGTACCGCAGTTCTAGCAGTAGTGCCATATTCATAGCGGCTTGTCAGTCCAGCGCTATATTGCTCCAGTGACGTATCGCGGCTGGCATAACCGACGTCCCAATGAAAAAAGGTTTGCTATCTTCACTCTTGGGCCGATCCACCACCGACTCCTCAGCAAATAGTGACGACTCTGTATCGCATAAAGGCACGAATAGAATCTGCACATTTAACTTTAAACGTAGCAAGTAAGTTCTACTCTGCTATTAAAGCTAATCACTCCACAAAGCCAGACTTCCTTAGGATTCACAACGACCTTCTCAGAAATGCAGACTTAGATAAAGTCTCTCTGCTTGTTTTGCTTCTCTCTGCTTGTTTTCTCTGTCCGCAGCGTTTGATACTATCAATCACCAAGTCCTCTTCGAGTGCCTCTCGTCTAACCTGGGCACCACGGACACTGCATTGCAATGGTTTGAGTCATGTCTTAGAGGAGACTCTAGAGTATCGATCTGAACAGACAAAAATCATCCGAGGAGCCGCTAAAGCACGGGTACCTCAGGCCTGTGATTGGTTCGCTTTTTCTTTTTACAAGTTCTTCCTCACCCTCTTGCCGATTTGATCACGAAGCACAATCTAGGCTTCCAATTATATGCAGATGACAATGGTACGTTTGCTTTGATCCCTCACAACCCTCCAGCACGTCAAATTCTGTACACAAATTTACCGCATGTATTGCTGACACTTGCACATGGATGACAGGAAAATTTTAAAATTGAATGACAATGAAACCATCTTATTAGTTGTGGGCACGCTAAGTGCGATACAGAAATTAAAAAGCTTAAAGATCAAAATCGGCTCGGCCAGCAAACCTCCTGTTGCATCTGTACAAAATGTGGATGTCCTGTTCCTAAGTTACCTATTATTCATCTACTTTCAGCTACACACTATTGCTAAAGGTTGGGCCTGCTTTGACAAAGATACTACATCTAAATTGGTAAATGCATTTGTGACATCCCGTCTTGACTTTTGTAGCTTACTGCTTGCTGGTCTACCGGCCTGTGCAATCAGGCGCTTACAGTTGGTGCAAAACTCTGCAAATAGGCTTGTCTGTCGTGAGCGTTGCAGTTGCCCCATCGCACGACTTCTCACCCACCTGCACTGGCTCGTTATCAAGCAGCGTATCAACTTCAAGGTTCTTTCACCCACTTTGAGCTCCCTTGATTTACTCGCTCCAGCCAACCTATCAGAACTACTCCCACACCGGGCTAAGAATCAAACAACCCACTGTTCTGAATCCAGTTGTTTAGCTATATCTCGTACGAACCTTACTTTAAATTATTCTAGAAAATTATTTTAGAGACCGTGGCTCTACTTTGTATGATCTCGAAGCCTGGAACTCACTCCGGACGGGAACTCACACTTGACATATAAAGAAGAAGCAGAACACGGAATTGTTTATCACGATATTTATTGGGTCCTTGTGATTCGTTCTTTTTTGTGCGTATGTGTGCTGACACTTTGCATGTGCCAACTAACCATATCACACGTTGAGACTATGAGTGTCACCTGTAACCACGTTATGCTTGTTGAAATCATGCTTTTCTCACTAAACGTTTGATCGTGCTTTATTTACAGCTTATGTAAAGTGCCTAGAAAGAGATTAATTCCTCTGATGGTGATCCACAAATGTATTATTATTATTTCTATTACGCAGGGAGCTCAGTGGCTCGCATCATGTCAGTCAGTGTAAAGCGTATGCGCTACAAGCTAAGCTGTGTCGCTGTCTGGCGAGGGAAAGTGTGTGATACGCAAAAAACGGTGACGATCTAGGGCGCGGTTCAAGAAATGAGCCAGAAGCGACTTGAAAAAGCTTAAGACGAAAACTGTATAAATATAGAGAGAAAGATGGCAAATTTAAACCAAGTGAAGTAACAATGAAATAACAACGAAGTAAGAACGAAATAATAACGGATTAATAACGAAGTAACAACGAAGTAATTAACTAAATAACAACGGAGTCCCTGGGATGACTGCCGTAAGTGTGATGGCCCGCTCTAGGCGCCCCGTGTACAGATCTGCTTTCGTTCGTTCGTTAATCCGGAATCCACGGCGTGCATAAGTTCCATATAAAGCCTTTACTTTTTTCGCCCATTCGGTTTGTTGCACGAGGGGCATCAGCATGAGGACGGCCGAAAATGAAATGACCAACGGCTCCCACCATGATTTTTTAGAGGGGTGTCATGGTCATTTTCGGGTCTGGCGAGAGCAGCCGATTCAAAGCTTCAGAGTCAGTCTGCAGAGGAGCCTAAAAGTATTAGAGGAACGTCGGAGAAGTATCGCGGTCGGCGCTCCTGCACAGCGTCACTTCCGACTCCATGCCTTGACGGATACAGCTCTCCAGCCTCCGGCTGCTGAGCTGTCAGCCCAGCCGACCGTTGCCTTTGCAGAACCCATTATAGAAATGTATAAATGTGTACAGATAATAATTGCAGAAATATAAATCTATGAGTTCTATGAGTGCTTGAAGTCAGAAGCAATGTATTTTAATTTTCTTACCAGGAGAGAAGCAAAGTTGATGAAGGCTGCGTCTGCAAGCGAGGGATACTTTTGGCAACCAATAGTCGAGTTGCTGTAAGTTGATTAGGTAAAAATTAAAGCATGGCTCTGATGCCGGTGCGAGATATTCCGACCAAGGTAATCGCCCGGACTCGCTAATCGCCAAAACTGGCCGCACCAGTGCCGTTCGACTGCCTGCGCAATTGCAGCAGCAGCAGCAGCAGCAGCAGCAGCAGCACAGCAGCACAGCAACAGCAGCAGCAGCAGCAGCAACGGCGGTCGCGTGGATGCTACCTAAGCCTATGCCGCCGCCACTCAGCTTGTTACGCTGCTTCCACCGTACGCCCGGAGCCCACGCGAGTCATTTCGCACAGCAGCTGACGGCGCTGTGCTTTTGAATAAAGATCAACGCACACCGTCGCCTCTAGCCGCTCGATGGATCTGGAAAATTCGCTACTGCAATTCGCCTCCCCGTACATTTTCTGCCCCTTCCCTACAGAGACGACTGCAAGCAGCTTACAGGTAGCTGCCTAGGACGCGGAAATGTAAGTTTCTGAACGATACTAGATTTATCAATGGGACCACTCGAGCAATTTCTTCCCACCGCTCCATTTATAAGCACTAGCTGCGATCAAAGTACGAATTTCGACGATGCATGCGTTTCAGGCAGCATCAATATGCTAGCTTCTGGGGGGAGGGAGGGAACCCCCAGGCATTCTAAATCAAACTAATATTTGGCCGGAGAGCAACTTCTTTCAGCGTCAAATATAAGTCTGCTTACTTTGAGTAATGTAAAATTTTAAAAGTTCGGTCTCGCTTGTTCATGGGCCGCACAGCTAGTTCATGCATTTGTGGCCGCTCCGATAGATGTGGACCGCTGTCATTAAAGAGATTTAACTACCTTGTGGGTGCTAAGCAAGTGTATTATTATTATTACGATATTTTTTTTACCCCTATTTATCAGCACTTTCCTTTCAGACATTTAGTCCCGGATTGACCAACTTCCGCTGCAGTAAACGACGATAAAACCGAGCTGTCCGCGATGGTTTGGCCCAGTGGTTAAGGTGCTCGCCCCGACCAAGGTCTGGCCGAGCTCGTGGGCTCGAATCCCGTGGCCACGAGAGGCGCCTAAATAGAGATCAAGGTCTCTTAAGGCGCTAAACGAATCAATTATATTTATGTATATTTATAATTCTGGACGGAAGGAGATTGCTATAATAATGAGAAGTAAATATATTTCACCATCTTAGTAGGCTCTTAGTTCAGATGTCATTTTTACTACAGCAATACACTGAAGACAGCCTTTACGACATCACGTCATCAAGTTCAATCATGTCCAGAGCTAGGAACTACCCACCGAAGAGGTTATAGCTAGATATCGCACTAGCGTCGGCCGGTTCTCTCTGTAGAACTCCGCGAGCAGCCTCAAAGGCTGCAAAGCCTCAACAGTTGGTGATGAAAACAGACTCTTGGTTGCTCTTTAAATTTAAGAAATTCAGTAATATGCCTTCTTTGTTAAAAAAGCTGATATGGCGAGCAGTCGATCGACATATGCAGCGAAAGATTATTAATCAGACCCACAAGGCCGCTGACGGCATGTTTGCAAAAGACACCTAGCTTACCTACTTCACCAGCTTCAGCCTCATCGCACCCTCTCAGATCAGTAAATTGACTTCAAAATAATTCAATACCTTTTACTTAAATACCTTGGAAGACAGAAGCATTTGCTCTGCGGGTCTAAGACTGCGAATTTCATTCCTAAGTTCTTGCTCAATGAATCATCTTTCCTGCTGCCTACTATGGTTCATCCTTTCTGGCACGTTCTAAGCTACTGTTAACAATAATAACAATAACAATAATAATAAATTTGTTATAGAGCCCGAAGATAAATCACTCTCTTTCTAGGCACTTTACATTTGCTGCAAAGGAAGCATGATTATACTACTCATCAATGCTAATCAATTTTCATTTTTTATTTGATTTGCATAATATCGGCTATAACGCCCTGAGGCCACTGAAAGCTATTCAAGCATTGAGTTGGCAATGGAAAACTGCCCAGTGTAACACCTGCACAGTATTTGCCCTGGTTTGGTCCAGTGGCTAAGGTGCTAACCCAACCAAGGTCAAGGTGAAGGCATTAGATGACCGAGGTTGTAGGGTCGAACCCCGTGGCATATATGAAGCCTCTGAATAGATATTAAGTTTTCTTAGGGCGCTATACAAATAAATTAATTTTTTTCGTAGCCTTCATAAGTTAAACACAGTGTTACATGTACTATATGTACCTATACACATACCACAGAGAGCGGGCATCAGCATGCATTCACGACCTCAGCCCTGAGGTCGTGAGTTCAAATCCTGCTGTGGGCGATCCTTTATTGCCGCTGCGAGCGGTAGTGATAGCCTTTAAGGCTCTTCTGTCGCTATAAAATAGAGGCTGTTAAATGATTGGGAATGACTGGGATAGCATAGCAGCAGGTAATACGTCTTTGTGAGACTCCAGAGAATTTACTTCAAAGATCACATGTCAACCGACGAGTTTTCCCAAAACTCCCAAAGCCTGGAACTCCCTCCCGACTTGCGTCAGAGCATCCCCTGACTTGACCACATTTAAAAAGAGCTTAAAATCACACCTATTTAGGACAGCATTTAGTGGGTCCCTGTGATTCGTCCTTGATGTGCTTATGCGTGCTGACACCGTGCATGCTGCCACTAACCACATTTGCATGCTGACCCTGTGCATGTCACCCCTAACAATGTTATTCACTTTGCTTGTTTATCAAGCATGATATTACTCACCATTCAATTGCATTTTCCTGTGCAGCAAATTTAAATCGCCTAGAAAGAGTTGGAGTTCTCCGAGGGCGCTTTATCAAGTGAATTATTATTATTATTATCATAAAAAGGTGCACTTTAAGTTTCTTTTTAAACATCGTCATGTCAGGGAACATTATGACGTGCGTCAGTAGCGAGTTCCAGGCTATGGAAGCATTCGAACAAAAGGCACGGTCTCCAATAGTTTTGAGGTTAGTACGAGGTATGGCTAAACGATTCAAGTCAAAATAGCGGATTGAAGACTCTTCACTTGGTGGGGAAGTAGTTCTGATAGGCAGGCCGGAGCGAGAGAATGAAGGGACCTAAAAGTCAGTGATACAATTTTGAAGTCGATGTTCTTCTTGACTGGGAGCCAGTCCAGGTCGGCGAGATGTGGTGTGCACGGCAATTTCGACTCTCACGACAGATGAGCCTAGCTTCCTTTCCAACTGTAAGCGCCTAATTGCAAGGCCGGTAGACCAGCTAGCAGTGAGTTACAAAAGTCAAGACGGGATGTCACAAATGCATGGATCAAAGTAGATGCGGTATTCGCGTCTAAGCAAGCCCGAATTTTAGCAATTTTATATGGCTAAAAGTAGGTAGACTTGACTGTGGAGCTGACGAGCTTTTTCTCACAATTTTTCCAGCCAGCATATCAGATTAAGCGTTTTGCAGAGCCTGAGTGCCTAGATTCTAGGCACTCAGACGCATTTTAATCTAAACTCTGGATTACATTTTATGTCACAAAGCGATGGAAAAAGTCAGGCCTTGATAAGGATATCACAGCAAAGTTAGTCCGTGTATTTGTGAAATTGCATTTGCCACGCTTCTGTAGCTCTTTCCTTGAATGTCTTCTAATCCAAAAAGACTTGGTCTCCTAAAATAAGACGTTTGAGTCCAAAGTCATGTCACTAATATTTAGGTCCTTTCGATATCTTATTCCGGCTTATGTTTCCGAACTATTCATTCTAAAAGTTTCCCTTCGTACTTACAAACTTGTTCAATTTTAGTCTCCTAACCGTGCCTCTGACCAACCTCAAATTATTCAGAGACCTTCTGCCTTCGACATTCAGGCTTCTAAGGCTCAGTGAAATGATATCTGACGATTCTTGACACGTGAAATTCATTTTAAAGACATAAATAACATCACGAAGTTATCTGGCTCAACCAAAATGCGAAAAAAATGCGAAAATTAAAAAAAAGCGAAATTAAAGACTCACGACTCCTCACAGCCCGTACGAGTTAATTGAATAGTCACAAACATGCTTCTGCGTACCAAATAGCACTTAGTGCTTGCTGATTGATTGATAAGCTCTTTTTTGAGTCCGTGTTAAATTTAATTCTCTTAAAGCGATTTTTAAAAGTCTTATCATTGTCGCTACCATTATCAAGTAACCACCCGGTATCATGGTTTCGATGGCTTCCAGATTCTCTCGCGTAAGACCAAAGTTCAGCCTGTGGAGAAAAGTTCGTTTTGTATACCAAAGTAAATTAATGTATCCTGGGACTATCGAAATACCATCACATTACCAGCAGCAGCAGCAGCAGCAGCAGCAGCAGCAGCAGCAGCAGCAGCAGCAGCAGCAGCAGCAGCAGCAGCAGCAGCAGCAGCAGCAGCAGCAGCAGCAGCAGCAGCAGCAGCAGCAGCAGCAGCAGCAGCAGCAGCAGCAGCAGCAGCAGCAGCAGCAGCAGCAGCAGCAGCAGCAGCAGCAGCAGCAGCAGCAGCAGCAGCAGCAGCAGCAGCAGCAGCAGCAGCAGCACAGCAGCAGCAGCAGCAGCAGCAACAGCAGCAGAAGCAGCAGCAGCAGCAGCACAGCAGCAGCAGCAGCACAGCAGCAGCAGCAGCAACAGCAGCAAAAGCAGCAGCAGCAGCAAAAGCAGCAGCAGCAAAAGCAGCAGCAGGAGCAGCACATGCAGTAACAGTAGCTACTGCCACAGTGGAAGCCGCACGGAATTCTTGCAGAGAGCAAGATGGACCCTCAAACAGATCCTCTGGAATACAAAATCAAGCGCTGCAGATGTATTGACTATGCTGAATTAAGTTGAGTAGGAAAAAAGAAGGAAAAAGAGGGGTATGGATAACTAAAAGCGTCGCTGCTATGCAATGTAATGCAAAACCTCATTAGTACCGACCTGTTAATAGTCGTGCACAGAATATTTTAGAGGGCATTCAAGGATTACTGGCAAATCAGGAAACTAAAATTTCTGTAGAAGGAAACCTACCGCTAGATAAGTCACAAAAAAGAATACTTCTGCTCGCGATGCAGATTGAGTTAGCAACACAAACTTCATTGAAAGTAGCCTAGAGTTCAAAGTATACCTAGACGAGATCCTGGCGCAGTTGTTTCTGCACTTCAATGTGAATGGCCAATCACCACCAGCCTCGGTTGGAACACTGGCGGCATGATAATCTGACGTTTCGCAAGGTAGAAACGCTCCTACAGCCGAGATGATGAGGCTGAAAGAGCATGAGATCAGAGCTCAAAACGACAATTTCTTTTATTGAATATACGGCCATGATGCTGTGCTCTTTGGCAACCGGTTTTAAGAGGTGTTCACACGAAAACGTGCAAGCATAGTCTTTATATTTCACCAAAAACTCGTTAGAAATCAAACTTGCGGTGGAGGTGCTGACTTGCATAGACCAGCGTGCTCTCGGACCAACCACTTGCACAGCACCTAGCCATCTCGCCGTCCCTCGCACTACATAGAAATCTGTTGGAGATCGAGCCTTAAGCTCGTTTGCACCGAAAGTCTGGACTTGGTCACTATCTGCAATGACCTTGCAACTTTCGTGACTCAGCTAAAGACGAATCGCTTGCGGTCAGCCTTCCCTTCGCCTCAGTAAACCTGGCTTTTTTGTCTCGGCATGCTTAGTGTGAGTAGTAGCTGTGAAAGATTCAGTGCGTGCTCCCTAGTCGCAGATCTAATTAACTAATAGCCAAGTGAGTCTTTATGTTTGCTTTAGCAAGCTGCCACCTAAGCATGAAACTTGCAAGATTTTTCACGCTTGATATCATGCATGGCACTAACGCTTCGGTACAGATCATATTGAACCGAGCTGTAAAGTTTCTGTACAGAGACTAGAAAAATCTTTGAGGGCCATGAAAAAGACGTGTTATTATTACTAATATATACCTTATCTGGCTCCAAGCACTCATTTTACAGCTTATTCGTTTTGCGCCCCCTTGCTACGTCTGAGCCACTCATTCCCTGTGACGAACAATTCACCTGCAGCTTCCATGCTCTGAAATGTCGCTATTTTGAGAGGCCGTGCGAGTTATTCTGCTTGGTATTAAACTTAGACGCTCGAAGTCGCCAGTATCTTGCAGTTATGAAATGACCAGTTCTGGAGACAGCAAGCAAAAAGCATTCAGCAAGTTATAATGATAATAATAACTTGATTATGGTGCCCTCAGAGAACTAAATCTCTTTCTAGGAGTACATAGGTGTACCATCGCATTGCAATAAGCCGCGGTTGATATTCTCACCACCGTCAGGCACTGGCTCCCCACCGAGCAGCTTATTGAATTCAAGGTTTTGTCACTCACTTTTAGCTCCCATCATTCTCCTGCACCGGCTTCCCTATACGAGCTACTTTTTAATCAGGCTAGGTGTCGTACCAGCTGATCTTCTGACATAAGTATTTTAGCCCTACCTCTAACAGAACTCTAATCCACTAGAGACCGCGCCTTTAGTCACAATGGTCTTAAAGCGTGGAACTCACTATCGACTGTCGTCGTCTATGTCGTCGTCTCACTATCGTCGTCATGCCATAGCCTGAATTGACGGCAATTTAAAAAGTAGCTCGAAACGCACCTGCTCCTCACAGCATTTACATGTTCCCGGTGAATTTCTCTATAGTTGCCTATTCGTACTACCACTGCGCGTGCAATCACTAGCCCATTTTCATAGTTCTTCCGCATTTGTATAAAATGAGATTTAATTCTCTTAAGGTGTTGTACGAATGTCGATATCATTGTTGTCTATTGCCAAGCATACAAGCACTTAAAGTCTTTTTTTAACGAAGTGAGCAATTAAGTTCCAGCGAATTTGTGAGGACAGTCCGATCCATTTGGTTTTACAATAATCTGCTTCAGCAGCTGTAACATGGTCGTAACTCTGCGAAACTAACTTAAATGTAGAGCACAGATCACAGATTTGCGTTCGCAAAGTGGAAATCTCAATGCAGTACAAGCAGAGGATGCGACGTGTTCGTTGGGACAAATAAAAGTGCCTTCTTTAAGTCTACCAAAATGCGAAGATACGTCGTTGAAAAGATGAAATCGACAATCAGTCGGCTTCGCCATTATAAAGATTGGCATATGGCACATAGCCATATTAATGCATTGCACATTGCAGACGAAAGGATCTCCATCAGATACGGAAATGTTTGGCAATTATCCCATTACTCCAAGCATAGATACAATCAGCAGCATAATCTCAGAGTACTGTCTTTAAAAGCCGCAAAACGTTACTCAAGACGCATCTTAGCTGCGAATGCTGCCTGCCAAGTTATTTGGAATGAATCCAACGACGAAGTTATCGTAACTTGATCGCAAACCTGCTCAGTTATTATCTACAGTGCGATCTGGCGATGTTTCTTAATTCTCGGAAGCCAATGTCAGCACGCCAAGATCAGCACGCCAAGATCAGCACGCCAAGATCAGCACGCCAAGTTCAGCACGACAAGGTCAGCACGCGCCTCGACCACCCTCAAATATAAAGCGGTATTTCAGGTGCAATGCTCAAAAAAGAAGTCGCAGGCAGCAAGACCAGTGCATAATGTCTGCTGCGGTCCTTGCCCACTATCCATCGCTTGCAACTCAATGTTACCAACGGGCTTTGGCGGTAGCTTCCGCTGCATTCTGCCCATAGGCCGCAGATATGATAATAATAATAACAATAAGAATAATTCACTTGATAAAGCTCCCTCAGAGAACTCAATCTCTTTCTAGGCGCTTTACATTTGCTGCAAAGGAAATACGATTGAGTGGTGAGCGGTTTATAAATATGGCGTCTCTTATTTGGCTTTGAATCATGCACGAGTTTTGCTCTAGACCCAGGGTCAGGCATTTTCACGATTCTCTGGGTTCCGTCGGAGAGCTACACGCAATAGCTAAGGCTGGACGCCTGCAACCCGCTGCTGCCGCCGAAGCGCTACCGACGTAGACTTGCTATTTTAAGGCGTGGATACTTTACACTTGTGTACCGTGTTCCATCGTGTCATCGTCTCAGCCCCGTGTTTTGATGCTGCCTGTACGAATCTCTTGCCCTCGTTCTCCAAGGCTCCGCGCTTCGCCCGTATTTGTCGTGCGCTTGCAAGGATTCGCAAGTTCCGAGCGTCACGCTTGCGGCCCTCCCGATTCCGTCAGGACGAGGAAGCCGCTCTGCACCCTGCGTTCGCAGCAAGGTGTCCGCTACCGCCAGCCGTAGCATTCGCAAACTATCGCACGACGCCGAAACCGCGAACCGACCATTATAAGAGTGGGAGCTCGTCATGCCGCCTAACGAGGATCGTGACGTAGCCGGTTTCTAATCCTTTAAATTTAGGCACAGCGAGCGTTCCGACGCGCGCGCGCACACTTCTTTGAATACCCTCTGCGGAGCAGGAAGCACACAACAGCACCCAAACACGACTAGCTAGTGCTTAATTTACAATGTGCGAGCTTTTGGCCCTGCTTCGGTAGCGGCCCAACCCGCGGCTCGTGTGCAGCCGGCGCCGTGTCAGCGTGTCAGAGTCACTGCTGCCCGTCTTCGCTCCGCCCTTCCTGCATTTCGAAATCCGAGGCTAGAGTCAAATTCAGCTGTCGGTCGAAAAGTGTCAGCTAAACAATGAGTGCTCTGTTAGCTGCGGCACGACTTCTAAATCGTCTCAGTAAGTATCGGCGGGTGCAGCCGTCTCGACGGCCCAGCGCGCACTCGCGGAGGTGGCCGGTTCACTCACCCCTCTGTCAGGCCGAGGTGGCAAGGGGGGGGGGAGGAGGAGCAGCGGCGCCGGCGTCCCGAGCCGTGAGGGTCGTGACGTCAGAGACTGTATCGTGCCTCGAAAAAGAAATTTCAAGTGATTTCTGCCTGCATTATATCGCGCAAAATCTGAAATTAGTTACGAGTGATTGAATTGAGGCTGCAATCCTAGAGTCTCTCGCCGTATCGGCGGAGAAGTTACCTGCGACGACCGGGCGGCCGGGCCGGGTCTTTGAGCGCGGCTCCGGAGAGGAGGTAAGCAGTCAGCTCTCGTTTAGCGCTCGCTTGTCGGGCGTCGGGCAAGCGCAGCGCGGCACCTGGTCGCGTTTTCCTAAGAGATGCTTACTGACGGCGCGATTACTGTTTCTGCAGCGGACCCGCGTTCTTACGCCGCGAGCTTGGCGCGCAAAGTGGCCGGAGCAGCCGCCGTCCTGCGTTCTTACGCCGCGAGCTTGGCGCGCAAAGTGGCCGGAGCAATCTTTTTCATGCGCTTATAGGCTGCGAGCTCGATGGCCAACGCGCGACAGCGAGATCTCGTGCCGCCGCCGCAGCAGCAGCCCGCGATAGCGACAAGCGAGGCCGCGAGGGTCCAGCAGAAGCAGAAGCCTAAGCTGCTCAGACTGAGCGCTGACTGCATGCAGAGGATGGTGCAAATCGTCGAAGCGCATCCCAACAACGTCCCTGGTACTGCGATCGCCGCCGTTATAGCTGCGCCGGTGCCCGAATGTCCTGACCGGCTGCGAGTGTCCCACGTAGCATCGGATGCAGTCCGCGGCGTTACTTTTGCGTGGGTCAAGCAGCACGCCGTTGAGGAATAACAATAGTTACCGCAGCGCTGCCCCACCGCGCTGCCCGTGCGTGCGGCTGACGTTCAGCTTCTGCAGCAATAAACGCAACGTAGCTGCCGCGCTTTGCACGTGCTCTCAGCAAGCTACTTCAATGGTCCGATCGGTGGTCCGCACGCACTAATTTTCTCGTAGGCATGCACTCATTTGCCTCCAGGCACGAACCACTTCTCGTGCATGCATGTGCTCTTTTGTGAGCCCTTTTGTGAGCCAGCTCGCGTGCACCCTGTCTTGTGCACTACGAGAATGTGGTGAGCTCTGGAGTGCCCACTCAAGCACTCAAATGCATGCTCGAATGCACGCGGCCGGCCTGCTAAGAGCAGCATAGGCCTTGTCACAACAGTGTCATTATGATTTGCAATGCCATTTTAGCATCCATTCGTGATTAGCTTCAAAGATGCTCATGGCTACTGCGGTCAGTGGCTAATCTTATTTGCAAAAGAAAAGTAATGCGCCAGGCTTGGAGTAAGAAGGATTGCTGCAGCCGCAGTGGATAGTGCTAAAGGAGGAGCGTATTGGTTGCCAGATCGCTGCTTGTCGACCAATCGCTTTGTTTGCTACCTTATGGCCCAAGGCTAAGGTGCTCGCGCTCAATTGTCTAGGTCGCGGGTTCGAGTCACGCAGCAGGCAATCCTGTATGGCCCACAGAAAGCTTAATGCTAGCCCTTGCCAAGGCTCTTCCTTTGATGTATGAATGAGTGTAAATCAAGGTGTGCCTATCCAAAGCTTCACCTATATAGCCTCAAGGCTGTAAGTGGCTATCACAAATACTTGCAGTCGGCAATACTGAGTTGCCCGAGAATTACAAAGCCCGCGATCTTGGTCATGCAGTGAGAGCTCCTCACTCTCACGGCTGACTCGGCGGTGGGGGGTCATTGAATCGACCGACCTTTGCATTCACTCGACCGTCGTTCAACTGCCTTTCTAATCTAAATATGCTGTCCCTCTCAGGTTAGGTTTGCCTAGGTGGGACAATCAACAATCGAAATCGAAGGTGAAAAGTAAGCGAGGACAGAGAGTGGCTAAGAATACGAAAAATAGTGGTAGAGATACACGACTGTAACTATGCTTGATTATTTTTCTGCAGAGAAGATACTGGTCTTGGCTATACGCCGATGCTTTGCTTGTATGCATTAAACTTTGTTTATATGCATTAACCTTTGCTCTCACGCTTCGTAGCCTTTAGTGCTCAGACAAACGGCAAAGCACTGGCAGCCGTGGACCGACAGTTGCTTGCTTGCACGCCGCTGACGGCTGGCGCTATAGCCTGGTCAGCACACTGCCTGTAATAATAATGATGCACTTGATAAAGCGCCCTCAGATAACTCAATCTCTTTCTAGGCGCTTTAAATTTGCTCCAAAGGAAAATGCAATTGAATGGTAAGTAATATCATGCTTGATAAACAAAGTGAATAACATGGTTAGGGGTGACATGCACAGGGTCAGCATGCAAATGTGGTTAGTGGCAGCATGCACGGTGTCAGCGCGCATAAGCACATCAAGGAGGAATCACAGGGACCCACTAAATGCTGTCCTAAATAGGTGTTTTTTAAGCTCTTTTTAAATGTGGTCAAGTCAGGGGATGTTCTGACGGAAGTCGGGAGCGAGTTCCAGGCTTTTGGAGCATACGAACTAAATGCACGGTCTCCAAAGGATTTGAGGTTTGTACGAGGTATTGGTAGACTGTTGGATTCCGAAAAGCGGGTGGTACGATGCTTGGCCTGGTGGGGGAGTAGATCAAAGGATTTGAGGTTTGTACGAGGTATTGGTAGACTGTTGGATTCCGAAAAGCGGGTGGTACGACGCTTGGCCTGGTGGGGGAGTAGATCTGAGAGATAGGTTGGAGCCGAAGAATGAAGTGACCTAAAAGTGAGCGACAAAACGCCTGTCGAGTATGCCTCAAGCTAGATGTTGTGGAAACCCTCACACTGGCATCGTTAGCAGTAAGACACGAAACTCATAGTGCGGGGGTGTCGCATTGACAGGTTCTCAGTGTGAGCAGCCGATTCGACTGCAGTCAGCTGCAGCTAGCACTGGCGCCCTTCTCACTTTCTTTCCAACCATTCGCAGAGAGCATGACAGCGAAGCGCGCGCTGCTTCCATGCATCAGCGTCGACCTTGTGGAGGCGATGCACTTCCCACATTCTTCGGAGGAAGCAGCGAGCAGTAAGTAATGCATCGTTTGCACGAACGGAAGAAACGATGCGAGGGAAAGTCAGCATGGCGACGCACTCGCTCGAGCGCCGCCGATCGAGGTTCGCACAGCGAGGGCATGTAGACACGGCCTCAACTTGCAAACAGTCTGGCCAGGGTGGCACCTGATCTGTCCTATCAGTGCAGTACGATAAGCGCCTAGGTGAATGCAGACCTGAGATCACAGGCATTTATCTGATTGCCATTCAGGAGCCTAGTAAGGTAGTCTGCCTCAGTCTACCTAAAGTAAGGTAAGAATATAGACATTTTTTTCTGCAAAAAATTTAAAGAGCGAAGAAATTCAGGCTCGTTGAATGAGAAAAGTGCATTGCAGCACCGAGCGCTAAGCGAACCGGCCTGTGCAATAAGGCACTTACAGCCGGTGCACAACTTTGCAGCTAGGCTTGTCTGTCGCGAGTATCGCAGTTGGCTCACCACACCACTTCTCGCCGACCTGCACTAGCTCCCGGTCAACCAACGCACCGAATTTAAGATTCTTCAACTCACTTTTAGGTCTATTCCTTCTTTGGAGTCAGCCTACCTATAAGATTTACTCCCCACCAGGCTAAGCAGCATACCACCCACTATTCGGAGTCTAATCATTTACCTATACGACATACGAACCTCAAATCCTTGGGAGACCGTGTCTTTAGTTCGTATTTTTCAAAAGCCTGCAACTCACTGCCGATTGGCGTCACGACATCCCCTGACTTTACCACGCCGAAAAAGAAACTAAAAGCGCAGCTATTTATCACAGCATTTGGGGGCTCCCTGTGATTCGATCTTTATAAGCTTTTTCGCGCTGACACCGTGCATGCTGCCACTAACCATACTTGCATGATAACTCAGTGCATGTCACCACTAACCATAACAAGCTTGTTGTCATTGAGCAGGCTATATCTAGCAATTCAATAGTGCGTCCTTTGCAGCAAATGTAATGTGCCTACAAAGAGATTGAGTTCTCTGATGGCAATATAACAAATGTTTTCTTCTTCTTATTATTATAAGGAAACGGAATTTTCGAGTGAAGCGCGATGCATCTCCGTCAGTAACTCCACAAAGTCATAAAGACCATGTGGGTGTTATGCAGGAGAGTTTTGTATAGCGCACTCACAGCTTAAGCGGCTTTCGGTACGCATTCGATAGCCAACAGACTTCGTCTCACACAACAAAGAGAAAGTGGGAAGCATAGCAGAGTTAGGAGAGCAGTTGAGGTAGTGAGTAGCATGGAAGTAGCAGTTTAGGACCGCTGAAAAAAAAGATGTGCCATAGTCGGCAGTTGGAGAGTAGATGTCGTTACGCAAGAATTGCGGAAGCGAGTTCCACAGTCTAGGACCTGCAGAGCTAAAGCTTCTGTCGCCAACTGTCTTTAAGCGGAGGAATGGGACAGCTAATTTATTGTCCACACAATACCTGAGGGCGTGAACAGGCTGAAACTGATGCAGCAGTTCAGCTAGGTATGAAGGAGCCAAGCCGTGGCGGGCCTTGTGGGTCAGCATAAGAACTTTGCTCTGTATCCTTTGCTGAACCGGCAACCATCCTAGCTCTTCCAGCAAAGGTGACACGTGCTCAAACCGCTGGGACTTGAAGACTAGCCTTGCAGCCATATTTATAGTCCGCTGTAGTGGCATAATAGCTTTCTTTGGTAGCCCAGCCAAAAGGGAATTATAATAATCAAGCCGAGACAGAACTAAAGAGCTAGTTAAATTTTTTACAAGCCACTGTGGGAGACAACTTCTAAGTTTGGATAGGGATCGGATGTGATGGCTAGCTGTAGAGGCAGTCTTCTGAATGAAGCTTTTGAAATTGAGGCAGCTGTCCAACACGACACCTAGATTACGAGCACGTGGTGACGGTCGCACAATAGCATCACCTATTAGAACAGCAAAGCCTTTTAATCCAGCCACACGCTTAGGGTGTCCTATGAGAAGCAGTTCGGTTTTATCGTCATTTAATTTCAGGAAGTTTTCCGACATCCAGGATCGAATATCTGCAAGGCGATCATTCAGTTTCTCAGTTGCTGCAGCAGATTCCGACGGTTTAAATGACAAATACAACTGAGTATCGTCAGCATAGAAGTGATATCCTATTTTCACTTGCGATGCGAGCAATCTGGCTGAGTATTAGCGGAGAGTTAATAACCAAGTCGGCCACGCCCTCGTTCTTCCTTAGTGAACCGATGCAGTGGTTGCGAAAAAATTTGCTGATGACGCAGATTTTCACACGCATTTTCTAAAACTGATATAACTGCTTCCTAAGATGATGCCTATATTACCAAGTCACATTAAACCTTAGGCTTTAATATGGTTTGCATATCGCTCTAGGAGAACTTGATCTCTATTCAGGTGCTTCGCATTTGCCACACCGGGGCTCGAGCACACGACCTCGTCCAGACCTTGGTGTGGGCGAGCACCTCAACCACTCGGTCAAACCAGCGAGACATACATACCCACACGCTGTAGCAAACTCAGCAACGTCGGCTGAAAGCCTTGTCGGGGTTTGCATCTTTACGCTTAAGGCAATTTGCAGAAAACAATAGCGAACAAAGATACAATTATAATTATATTTAAAATATAATAATAATTACATATAATATAATTATATCAATTTAAAGAAAATAAAATAGTCTATAAAACTAAAATGATATATATATATATAAACAAAAATAACATAAATAAAATTAAAAAATAATGAAATATAATTTAGTTATAATTAAAATAGATTATATAATTCATTTAGCTTTAGCTGCATTCTGAAGCCAGCATGGCAGGCACGACTGCTCACCGTAAGCACACGAATGGCTTTAGGGTATTTTGTGTGAGGGTGATTAGGATTTTGCTATGACTTGCTCAGAGAGCGTGAGGAGTGCAAGACGAAATCTGTGAATCCGGAAGTTGCCCTTAGTAAAAGGGTCACCGCCTCCTCTCCCTGACCACTCGCTGGCCACCCTAAGAAGCTTGTTTCGGAACGTAGGTGCTCGGCAAGAGACGGCGAGAAATCTCGGGTACGGGTGTGCTGCGGATGCAAATTTATGTAACTGTATAAAAAAAATTTCTATATATCTTTCATTTGTTTAGAGCCGCAAGAAGAATACTTCGTCTTTATTCCAGCACTTTGCATATGCCGGAGGGCTCGAGCGCACAACGTCGGCCATTGAATGCATTCGACTTGACCTCGGTACTTGAAGGCGAGCTGCCTTAACCCCTGGGCCAAGCCGGGATGGCGTTGGACGGAGTCAATCGGTTCACTTGCTGAGGAAAGGTCCTTAAGTATAAGGTGAGTCATCGAGCTGTCGTTGGCTTTCTGCGAAAAGCGTTGTCTGCTAAGTTGCGTCCACATTGGCGAATCGTCAGAGTCAACGCACTCAAGGATCTGAGGCTACGTCATCGGTTTGACTGCTAGCAGGCAGGAAGTCGTCGCTGATGGGAAGCCTCGTCGGAGTCTCGCGGGCTGGATTCGAGGAGATAGTCCTCATGCAGTCTACATCGTGTTGATGCATCAGAAACTTAAGTGGCAGCCAACGGCTCAGGAACGGACTCGAAAAGCCGCTTGGATGCAGCTTTGATGCCTTCGAAGATTCGTAGCTTCGTGAAGAGACTGCAGCCTATGCGGCTGCACGAGTTAATAATGGGGTGTATTTATTGGTAAAGAAAACTGCTTCTAGACGGATGGTTGCCAAGGTTTTGATGGCTGGCCTGTAAGCGTGTACAGGTGACAGCAGATATGCGTCCGTCGATAGCAGCCGCTCAATTTCCCGCCAAAATAGAAGCTTTACGACCTCCACACTTTCAAGAATTTCTTCTTTCTTTCAAGAATTTTCAAGACTTTCTTGCGGCTTAAAGTTAAAGTTAAAGCGGATGTACCGGACACAGCCCGACAGTTAGACAGCTAGTTTCGACTCCAAACTGTACCCAATGTAGAAATGGCTGTAGGCTGTCGGCGAAATTTACCCTTTGCGGGAAGTAACGTGAGTATGAACCAATGAATGAATGAATGTATGAAAAGTAAATTAAATTTTAAGTTTCCTCGAGACCCAGTGCATTTTCAATGCACGTTAAAGCATTAACTCCATACTGATCTTTAAAAAAGGATAAAAACTCTTTCAGCCTGCAGAGATGAGAATGGAATCTAACCCGAAAGTCACTTTGGAATAAGGGAACAGTACCCAGTACAGCGAATTCTGCTCTTGCAAAGAAAAAAACTCGTCTTGAGTGCCGGTAGCCGATAATTAAATAATATCTAGAGACAATAGAAAAACTTTCCATTTAAGATCTGAGGGAAAGAGGAACGTGTCAGAGCCAGTTCCTTCACTTATTATTGCGCCCACAGACGCGGCTATGCGATGAGTATAGATACTGTCTCAGAGTTGGCCCAGACTAAAACCATGAGGCCGATACTGTCAACAGATATTGTCTTATAGTCTTTTCGCTTGAAGCCAAGGTAGCACGAGTATATATATATATATATATATATATATATATATATATATATATATATATATATATATATATATATATATATATATATATATATATATATATATATATATATATATATATATATATGTATAAACTTAATTTCTTTATCCAAGCACTTTTCTTAAGCTGCATG
>WPIO01000170.1:207500-292500 GCA_009760855.2 Cristatella mucedo
GAAAGTAAGTTTTCGGCTTGAGGAGCGTACACATGAAAGACGTAATTTTAATGTTGGTCAAGGAGTAAGCTACGACTTGATTTCCATGATCTGGTAGTACGAGGCCTAATTTGCTTGGTAAGTAAGTTAAGTAAGTAAGATCAAGAAAATAAATTTACCAAAAAGTGAGTAGACAATTGTCTTAAAGTTAAGACAGCATGAGGCTGAGCGCCTAAGGCTGAATCCATTTCGAGAGCAAAATGTTTTGATTTCCCGAATTATTGTTAGCTTAATGATATTCAGTGTTTCTGATTCAACCCTTGAATTGCACTAGTATGTACAATAGGTTTTAAAGTACTTTACCAATTATGTTCGCCTATTATTTATGAAATTTGAACACTCCCACTCTTTTAATTGTATAAATATTAAAAAAGTTTCACTTTATTAGGGGCAGATAGAGACATGCCAAGTGTTTGATCCAAATTGCATATGCACAAGTCACCTGCAATTGTTAATGTTAACTACTGTTACATTAAGTCACTACATCGCTGCTGGTGACAAAATTGAAATGGTGAAGCACCGCCTGAATCCTTTCTCAAGATAATGGCCGTTGTCGACTGAACTTGTCCATGGAATTCGTTGAAGGGTGAGACAATTGTTTACCAATCAAGATACTTCAGCTGTAGTCATACTTGGGCTGTGAATGATTATGTGGGCTCATAATATTGTTCCATGTAGTACACAGGTGTATGCTTGCTCCTGATTGTGCTCTTGCTGCTCCGAATCGTACGTTTCATCTACTTACTCATTATCTGGTATCGGATTGTGTATTTGTCGCATTCAAAGTGTAGTGCTCAGAGCTCGTATTCCGTGGCTATCGCGTGAATCGCTCGAGGAGCAGGTCCACTAATTGACACGCGAAAATTTTTTTGTCTTACCGTCGGCATGTCACCTGTGCAACTCAAATGCAGAGTCTTGTAACTCTTTCTAGTGAGGGAATGCATTTCTGGTCTTAATGGTGCCAATGGGCTGGCACTCGGGTTTGACCAATTTGCAGGCTCTTGCCATTGTCCGGTCTCTATTATTGCAAGCCCTGCGGGCGCTGATGCTGCCAGCCAAATGCTGTCAGCCAATGTCGTTCGTCATAGATGTAGGCAAGGAGAGGCGAAGAGTTACTGACCCCCCCTTCTGCTTGTAGGTATGCTAATTGATCTAATGCAGCTTGCTGCAGGACATCCCATGCAACCTTAGTGCGATGGCTGCCTATGGTCAGGTCGAGAGATTGGCCGCCTGGCGTCCAGCTCGGCTCCCTCCCTCTGCTCTCCCTCTTGCAGCCGCCAATGCTTTCCTATCCATTTCCGAGGCACCGAATTCACACCCTGCCGATGCTAATGGCAGGGTGCGAATTCGATAAATGTGAATTTGTGAACCCCTGTGGCTCATTCCTCCTTCCGGCGTCTGCTTTAACTAATGGGCCCTTCCCTGCGGTTTTCGGCCATTGCGAACTCTCATATCAGCATAGTAGCATAGCGGTGGCATCGTAGCCTGGTCAGCAGTAGCTCATTGCCCAAACTTCGTCAGAAGTTGCAAGTCGGTCCAACCATTGGTCGTCGTAGCCATGCTCCCAATGAGCCCACGAGCCTCAGGCTAGGACCATTTGACATCCTTTCAGAGCAACTAGTACCGTTCACTTCTCCACCCCCTTAGTCAGCCCTAGATGCCCCTTTACCTGGATGTTCTTGTTTTTCTAAGTGCCATGAGCACAGTCAGCATAGTCTCCAAGTATTGCAAGCATTATCCCACCTTGCCAGTCGTGCAAGGTTTTAGCAGCATGGATTTCTATTCGTTGTGCGTGTAAGAGGGCAGCTCAGTTACTGCCCAAATGCTAAAATAGTTAGTCTTTTTTCAATTGTTACTCGTGAGGTATTATCAACTATTTCAAATTATTAGAAATGTGTGCCTTTTGAAGGCAAAGTATACATAGCACTAAAAAACCTTGGAGAACAATATATCGCCTGCCATACTTTACCCAGCTCTACAGCCCCACAGCCAGGCGTACTTGAACAGCAGGCACGTGTGCTCGGGGCTGAGCCACCCTGTTTGCATCACCGCCGCCGCTTCGTGCTGCGTGTAACCCTGATCCATGCGTCGCGCGCTTTTGTCCCTGCTTTCGTCTTTCAGATAGCTAATAGCAAGTCACTGAGTTTTCACAGGTAGCTTTGTTGTGAGTTTCATCGTCAGGGTAACCGGGTAGCCAGCATTGATGGCCGAGCTAATCATTCCATCGTGAATGGTGAACGGGTCATTTATAAATCTCTGCCGAAGTGAGGGCATCGCCTCAATAGTGCTAATAATATCATTTGATTCTGAGTCGCATCGTGTTAGGACTCAGAGAAAAACTCCGAGTGACCTGTAGTAGTTAATTTTTGATCAAAGAAGCCAAAACTATAACCGACATATTTGACATCCGGCAGCTTCGACCGCCAGCGCTTCCGTTAGAGGCTCGGCGGTCTTGTAGCTCTCGTCGATTATCAACTTGAATAAAAGCTGACAACTGTGCATTCACCACACCCTCAGAGTCGCTGAATACGAATTCCTCACTCCCCTTCCCCATCGAGCCGTCAATTACCTTTCCTTAATCCCACCAATGGCCCTCGACCAATCGGCACTCCTCAAAGTCAGCTCAACCACCAGCGATAGGAGCCATAATCCCGGCTCGGCGCAGGGGAACGATGGCCTACTTCAAAAGTAGCGGAGCTGCGGTCTTCCGCCGCCATTTGCTTTCCGGCCACAATTCAGCCACTGGCTATGGAAAGCGATGTTAATGAGGATGAAGGGCCAGAAAAACTTGCAAGATAATTGTCGTACCAACTCTCAGACGCTCGTAGCTGCCAACATTCACTGAGAGTGAGCCTCTACGAAAAGGCAGCAATGCAGGTCGCATATTGCTGTCTCCACGTCCATATACGCATCGATTGTGCCTAGAATCTGCTAGATTGATTGGAGACACTCCACGGTTTGTGGACTTACGGCCAGTAGTTTGCCGAGACTTTCCTCGTGACGACAATGTGCTTATCCACTCACCAGGAGTCGTGCCTGTACAAAGAGGCTGCAATGCATGTCGTATATGACCGCTTTCACGTCCATATCGGCTCCGATCGTGCCTACAGTTTGTTGGAGTGATCGGGAAAAACCACGGTTTGGCACCTCACGGCCGAAAGTTAGCCGAGAGTGCCTCGAAATGAAAACATGGTTATCCTCTCACCAGGAGTCGAGCCTCTACGAAGGGGCAGCAATGTATGTCATGTATTGGCTTCTTTCACGTCCATAGCGGCTGCGATCGTGCCTAGAATCGGTTGCAGCGATGCAAGACACTTACCGGTTTGGCAACTTATAGCCAGTAGTTTGCCGAGAGTGCCTAGAGACGAGAACGTAGTGATCCCCTTACCAGAAATCGGTGGAACGATCGGAGACACTCCATGGCTAGGCAAACTACGGCCAGTAGTTCACCGTGAGAGCCTCGAGACGACAAAGCTGCAATTACTGCACTTGGAATAACAGGGAAATACGTAAATTGCCTCAAGACAGAGCGATAGGAATACATTATACATTTTATTTTATATTGAATACAATTGACAGCCCACTAAATCTTTATCTTCTTACGATTCATGGTGTCTGACAAGGTTACTAAGTGGTCTCTCTTAAGCTGTACTTGCCATGCCGTTTTCACCAAGCATCGAAGCTCTGATCCCATAACCGGGTCCGATAGCGAAGGGAGCCGCCTAGAGCCGGCTGCAGTGGTGTTAAGCTTTTAGTCTCAGCAGTACGTCTCGATTCGCTTCGTCTATGTCTGCTTCGTTTTCCATTGCAGGAATCGGCCGTCTACTAAGAAATGAATCCTTGGACTAAGTGGTTTGGTTATTTCAAGAAAGAAACTTCGAAGCATTCATGAACTTCATCAGATGCACTCTGGCACGTTTGCTACTTTCTTAGTGGCGACAAGCAAACGTTGGTGGCGACGCGTGAACGGTTGAGCTTGAAATAGGCTGCATTTGAGCAATCGGAAAGCTAAGAGACAATATTCAATCAACTGTAGTGACACGATACCTGTCTTCAACCCAGTTTGCTCGCTCGACTGGTGCCGCACGCCGTGTCAATCTGGACTGCCTGCGTACGCAGCTGGACAGGCGTCAGTAGACCGATGCTGCCTTAATGGCATGACGTAAACCGGAACATTTTACTTACTATTCTATTGCGTATCACTTTGCAGCAAATGTAAAGCGCCTAGAAAGAGATTAAGTTCTCTGAGGGCGCTTTATCAAGTGCAATATTATTATTATTATTATTATTAACAGAACGGCAGCTGCCGGAGCAGAGTGACAGCTACCCGAGCTCTCGGGTTTCTACATAGCCGGAGCCGTCTGTAACAGGCGGAGCCAGCGGATCTGAGCAGACGGAGTGGTGGAGGCACCTAATGACAAGCAATGGTTCAACTGCTCACTTGCATGAAATGTTCCCAGATTTGCGTGGCGGTTTGTTGATTGCCTAATTGAAAAATCTATCGTGTGTCGAAATGCTACCGCTCAATACCGAATAAACTAGCTTGCAACAACACTCAATTTACTGTGAGCTATCAAACGTCACGTCGCCTTTAATCACGAGCCTTTAATCTAGTGAGAGAGGGCACGGGTATTATCGGGAGTGCCGCCTGCCTACGAGTCGCTCTGTCCAGGCCATCGACTCGTGCACAGAGCTGTGAGGTCGTCCTGAAAGAAGCAGAATGCACACTGATAAAGAGTAGGAGCTTTTTATCCAGCTTATAAGACTCTCTGAGTGCAATAGTAGGTATTTTGTAATGCATGCTTCATCAGTAGCCGTAGTGTGCCTATTCATGCTTCAACGGCCTCGTGTCACCAGACAGTCCATGCGGTTCACTAATAACACTTGCTAAAATAAAAAAAGAGTTATGTTCTCTCAAGGCTCTGCACAAGTACGCTAGTTATATTATCAAATCTGGAAGTAAAGATTAATCTCCTGAAAGTGCTCACCGGAAGTGTGGCACAAGAGTAGGTCATTAGGGTTCAACCAGAGCCCGTCGTGACAGCTGCTGACCTCGATGGCGAGCTGGAGTTTTTAAACGCTAATATCAAGTGCGAACGAGAAATAGAAAGAGCTGCCCCTTGATTTTAAATAAAGAAAAGAGCTGCTGTGGCCTAAGGTGGTACTCTCCTAGACGCTTGGGGAGTGGCAACAGGGATGCATGAGGTCATCTATCAGGTGGCACTCAGATACGTGATGTTGAGCTTCAGGGCCATCACTGAGGCAAGCCGGCATAGAACGTAGGTTGAAGTGCCTAGTGCTGACGCTCTCTTGGGTATGGAGTCGCCGATACGTTGCTAACTTTGAATCTTTTTTCTCCTTGCGTTATTCGAGGCAAGATACGAATGCAGCGCTTTGTGTATGCCCGGCACAGTCCTTCGATGAGCGGCACTCCGAGCGAAGACATCATCAGCCGCATGCATGCAGCCACGACCCAGGTCATGCACCCCATCTCGAACTCGCCGAATCTTGCAGGGGGGGGGGGTAGTGACGTTGCTTCGGTAGCTTGTAAGTTTCTAAGTAATTCATTCTCTCAGCTTCGGACGGCTGTGTAAGCAAAAGGCTGAAAGAATGAAACGAAAGCTATCCCGTCGCGCTCAATGCAGGTTAGTGGATCAACACCACCAATACTAAAATAGTCGTGAAAGAGCACTGCTCACCAATGCCTTGATGCATGTCTTTCTTGCCTACTGAGGGACCCTAAGAGCACTAAGCTCGGGTGGCCATCTAAGTATAGTTGGGGGTAAGGAAAGACCCCCTCAAATCCACGAGTTCCGAGAATCCGAACACCATTCAGCGTACGTGCAGATGGTCTAAATAAGCGTATCACTGCTCTATATAAAATCGAACCAGTTCTTCTTGTGGTTTTGACTAGAGACTTGGTTTTTTAGAGCTAGTATTGTAAGTACTTAAAAGTAAGGCCTCAGCCCACGACTTTTTTGGGACAACGAGAGTTGATTTGGGCAAATGTACACACATAGTATATTACTGCTTACTTATTACTAGATTACAGATACCGCGAAGTGCCTAATTCGCAGATAAGTGAGTGAAGTCGCTGCGTCCTTGCAGGCAACATTGGCGGGGTTAAGCGCTATCTGAAAACTTTCATATGCTATTGAATAAGCACAGCTAACTATTACTTCCGCCACACTATTCATTCTTTTGAAGACACGAAGGCTGTCAAACGACGAGGCATACTACTAATCCGCCGTCGCATGAAGTCGCAGACTTTCGAGAAAACAATCGCCCAAACTGCCTCTAAAGCTACGGCACATTGGGCTAAAAATATGGCCAACTATCGCCGCTTTACCGGGAAAGCAAGACAGAACCACCGGATAAGCCAGGAGAGAAGTGAACTGCGTTAAATTGGAATCGGCTGAGATTCGAGAGTACGACTCAGTTCAAAACGTACGATTGAATGCCCATAATATCTTATCAGTTGTCGTGCTGCCTAGTTAAGGCTGATGAGATATCAGTTTACCCTCTTTTACAACTCGGTTACCTTGAATAGTGCATGTAACATGTAACTCGGTAGTCGCAATCTGGTTTTATAGCACTAAACTGTTTCACTAGTATTTTGTATTTTGCAGAGTGGCGAAGGTCGTGCGGTAACGAATAAGATGTGCCGCTTGGAGCGACAGAGAAACAAGCACTGAGCCACTAAGCCAGCACGTTACGATACACGGATGCACTGAGTAAACACATCTATAAACCTTTTTGTAAACACGTTTATCGTTGAATCTTGCACAAAGCTCATCCCTCTCTCTCTCTCTCTCTTTCTCTCTCTTTCTCTCTCTCTCTATAACAACAACTGCCACATCACAAGGCGGGCTTGGCAATCAGGTCGCGGCACCGTTGTAGGCACTCGTCATCGACCATGCACCGAATATCGCTTTCTAATTTGACACGAGCCCCATTTTGCATGGATGCGCAATTGTCTTCGGTTTCTATATTCACTAATGCTTTCCGTAGCCAATGCAGATTTGATCCCAAGCTGCCAAGCGATCAACTACGCTGAGTCTAGCCGGATCTAGGCGGCTCGGCTTGGCTCACATGCGCATGCGTACCTAGCAATTACGTATCGCACATTTAGGAGCGCCTGTGTGTGTGAGTTTCTGGCTTTGTCCCCCCATCCGATAGCATGTTCTTCAGATTTTTAATTCGGCCAACAAAATGAGGCCAATATTCTGCCGGCTTCAGTTGAAGCCTGCGGCTACAAACAACAATGCACATCCTTCCGGCCGATCTCGCGATCCCCAGAATCCTCGTATGGAATTCCATCTTTGGTCATTCCGAAAAAGGCGTCGACGAATTGCGGGACGAGCGTTGGCCTGTCTCTCGGGCTAGCGTCGCATCGTCGGAGGCCGCCGCCTCCGCCGCCTTGGCGAATCGATGACGCGGCGATTCGCGATTCGGCGGCGACGACCGGAGAGCGTGGCGAGCTGACGCGCGCGGGGGGGGGGGGCGCGGGCTGGCGTCGAGCGAACTAGCTGCTCGACGACGGCGCAGCCAGCGATTGCGTTCCCAGAGCTTCCGTTCGCCTGATCTCCGACGTGATTTGGTTGAGATCCTGAATGAACATTTGTATCTGCAAAATGTCGCGACGCAATGTGAATCGATCAAAGAAGTCCAGCAAAGCTCAGCATCCGGCGACGTCGAGGCGCAGCGTTCGCAAGCGCCCGAGCGACGAAATCGTGTCCGCTCGCGAAAAACGGAGGGACAACGCTAATCGCGTCATGCCAATGCGGCGCAGGTCGCGTATGAGCTGCTGTCACGGTCGAGGCTGCGCCGGAAACGGTGCCGGCGCCGGCGACTTCTGCGCAGCTGTCGGGCTGCAGCCGCGCCGCGGCGTCGCCCGCGCGCACGCGCGCTTCGGCCGTCGCTTCGGCCGTCTGCTGCGAAAAGACGGGCCAAGCTACCCTGTCTAGCTGCTCCGACGTGTCCTCGACCATTTCTCGCTGACCCTTTTGATGCTGGATGACAAGCATGTACAGGTTGTGCGTCGCCCTGCGGAGAGAACAAAAAGTGGACGGGGCGCCATTAAAGCGGCGCGGCGAGAGACGCCGCCCGCGGCTGGCAGCCGCTTGGTGGCGCCAGCGGCGGCTGACGTTGCGACCGCCGCTGCTGCTGCCGCCGCCGCCGCTGCTGACATTTTGATCTTGCCGAGCTCAAGCGTCTTGGAGGCGGCCGTGTTCTTGATGTGCGTCCACTTGGACTCCCAGTAGACGGCCGAGCTCTCGGCGCGATCGAGTCGGCTCTGCAGGCCGGACAGCTGGTTGTTGTAGCCCAGTATCTCGTTGTTCTTCTCCTCAACGAACTTGGCCAGCTTCTGCTTCTCCGCCTCAATCTTCTCCTGGTTCACTCCGTCGCGCTCCATCAGGTCCTGCGGCGGCGAGCGGCGGCGGGCTGCGGCGGCGGGCTGCCGAGCGAGCTGTTGCGCTCAGCGGGCGGCAGGCGCTCAGCTCGGACTAGCTATAGTACGCGCCCGCGGGTCACTCTCGCTCGCTTGCGCCGGCGGCGCCGGCACCCCGGGACAAAACGGCCGAGACCACTTTATACGCTGGGCGTAAAATAGGCCAAGCCAAACTATACCCCCTCCAGGCCTGAATGCGCCCATTCTGAAAGATGACGCAGAGAACGAGTTTTCTTTTTAAACTAACACTAGCTCTTTCGGCCCATCTTAATTATTATTTGGAAATGATCTAAAAAGAGATCGTTCGCAGCAAATTTATTTCTACTGACGTTCGACAAAGAATTTGCACTGATATCTAAAAAGTGTGTTCATGAGAGTGAGATTTCCAATTTCACCAATTAAAGCAGTTTTCGCAAGCAGTCAATGCCGTGGTCATGATCTGCTTTGCGGTTGAGCGCAAGAAAAGTTTGAAAACAACTTGCGGCCTTTGGATTTAAGCCGAACGGCGAAAACTTTGCACCAGCAGCAGGCGACCGAGGCGGCCGCCCTTACAACCGGATACAAGTGGATCCTGCGCTTTCAAGATTCTGTATCAACTCGAGGTCCTCTCAGAATTACGCTGTAAGTACACGCCTTTACCGGCCGTCTGTCGCGGCGCAGAGTCACAATGACAAGGCGCATTGCTATGCTGAAGAGTTTTCTGCATTACAGATTATTAGATTACATTAAAGATTATTATTTTCTACATTACAGATTTTATTCTACATTACAGATTATTTTCTACTTTAAAGATTATTAAAGATTATTATTCTACATTAAAGATTATTCTACAGCGATTAAAGAGCAAAAGGGCTTTCGGTGCGCATGCGGTAGCCAGCGTTGTGACTTAAGAAGAAAGCAGATATTGTAGGACAGGCGCGGCGGGTGAGAGATGCGAGTAGTGAGTGCAACAAGATAAGAGCGGGTAAAAGTGTAGAGAATGAGGCACCAGGGTCGGCTTCGGCGCAGACTTGTAAGCCATCACGTTAAAAATTCAAGTATGGATGTGCAGATCGCTCGAAGCTCTCGATATGACGGCGTATAGATTGGCCCGCAGGAGAATAAAGTGGCCCGGGCCATAATATACCTCCCGGGTATGCAGTGGCCTTGGCCATTTTAGCCCCGGCCGTACTCCGGCCTGGGGTTAGACTCTAGCCTGTGCCTAACGGGGCGTGCCGCGTGAAGCCGCGTACAGCTTGTGGGCGTACAGCTCTTAGGCCTACCGCTTTTCAATGCCGTCCGTGCTGGTCTGCGAGCGCCGTGCTCTCGTCGCCTTGCGCCCAATGCACAGCGCGAGATTTGCGCTGGGCAACAAAAATATTTATTTGAGCGTGAAAATGTTTTGCCGTTCTTGTTGGACTCAGGGTGTAAGTACTATATAATGGTATATAGTGCTCGCTTCTGCCGACTTTGGTCATGGGCTCGATACATGCGGCATATGTAAAGCACCTGAATAGAGATTATGTTCTCTGACAGTGATATAAGGATTAACTAACTAAATACAGATATATATATATATATAACCGGTTAGTTTATATATACATATATATATATATATATATATATATATATATATATATATATATATATAAAGGAAAGTGCCTTCATAGGCAAGTTTTTAAGTCTTTCGCAGTTTGGGCACACCCCCAAGAGTGGGCCCACATTTTGTCAATGACCCCTTCAATCAACTTGCTGCAAGTGAGCGGTATGGTGCCGACAGTCGTGTAGACGCAACTTAATTTTACAACGGCGACTAGGCCACCGCCGACGCGAATGTAATGATTGCGTCAGGCTGGCTAGACAGTGTATTGCCGCTCTCCTCTAAGGCAGCTGCTTACAGAGCAGTCGGCTGGCGAGCGACGAAGAGCCCGGGTTGTGAGCCCTCATTAAGAGGCGTTCGCAGCTGTTCGAAGGTCGTCGCTTATTTGGTCGCGCAGCAGCTAAGCGGAGCCAGAGCATCCAGGAATGGCAGCCGCCTCCGGAGCCTCGTATCTCTCTCAACTGCGACCATCGCTGGAACCCCTGAGGCCGAAGCTCGACGAGCCAAGGGGCGCGGCAACGCGCGGCGGCATCCACCTGCTATTTACGCGCTCTGGCTTGCGGCCAGCAAGAGAAAGAAAAAATAGTAGCTGATCTAACAGCCTCCTTTATATAGAAACAGAAGAGTCTTTATGGCTATTACGGCCTCTTGCAACGGCAATAAAGAATCATCCACCGAAGGATTCGAACCCACGACCTCGGGAGTGATGTCGTGAAAAGCAATCGCCGCCTTATCTAGTGCGCCATCACAGCTCACCAAAAAAACTAGCTGATCCGACTCGTATCCAGCGCCCAGATGGCCAGCGTAGAAGACGCATTCGCGCTGACCATTTCTCCATACGCCTTAACCGACGCGGGCCGAGCGCCGCGCCACACTGCGCCTCGTTCTCGAGACCCAGCCTCCCTCTGGCTCGCCTGCTTCCGGATCCGCCAACGATGGAGAATCCTCCTCCTCCTTCGCATCGCGTGCAGAGCGCTTGGTTTGCGAAAGGGAACCGGTGCACGTGCACTGACTGACCGGCTGGAGTTCAGACCGTCTGCGCAAGCTAAGGCTCTGCGAGCTGAGGACGTCATCAAAAGACTAAAAACCTGTCCGAGGGCTGAACCGTCCCGCGCTGGATGGGAGGCGGCGTCTCGTAGCGTGCTGCACGTGTTTCAAGTCTCCCGGCTTTTTGACCGGGCTCTTGACCCCGGCGTTTGCCGTGCTCAGGCGGGTCGGGGCGGGGACGGAGGCACGACGGTAGACGCTCGTCGCTCGCTCGCTCACGAGCTTATGCCAGCCTGTGTGCCAGCTTTTGCAACGGAGACAGAAACTCGTCGAATGGCGTCGAAAGCTAAGGCTGCCTTTTGTAAATTGGAAAACCTATCTTGACGTGAATGCACAGCTGGCAAGCAGCTTGCAGTATAGGTACGCCCTCCAAACGGTCGGCTAAAGTTCGAAATGGAGGGTTGGGGGCTTGAACCTGCAAAGCGCTGCTCGGTTGGAGCGCTCTTACCTCGTGCGTCGACGTGAGCGTGTCATGCCGCGCAATGATCTCTCTGATCTCGTGGAACTCGTCAGCGGCCTCGATGACCTTCTCGAGGTACCTGTGGTACACGACCAGCTTTTCCAGTCTGCTTCGCAGCATCTCCTTCTGCCTCATGATGCCCTCGATTTCGTCGTTCAGTCTGAAAGTCAAGTCTGCCTTTGTTTCTCTGCCAAAGATTACTCTGCCAAGATTGCTCTGCCCAGATTAGTCTGGCCAGATGCACTCAGGCTCTGAGCTGGAGCGACTAGTCAAGCGAGCCGCATTGAGCTGCCCCACTTTGCCATTTGGCTGTACTAAATGCTTCTTTACAGCATCCCTAAAGTGCCTTGAATGAGATTAAGTTTAGTGAGGGCGCTACCTGAATGCATTAATAATAAATGGCGTCGGTTCGGCCCAGTGGTAAAGGCGCTCGCCGCAATCAAGGTCAAGGTGAACGTATTTCATGACCGAGTTCGTGGGCTCGAGCCCTGTGACATATGTGAAGCGCCCAGATAGAGATTAAGTTCTCTTAAGGAGCTATACATACGAGTGCTTACACCGTATGTATACCTATGTATTATATATGTATTATATATACGCTCATCGAGAACACGAAACCTCAAACATTAGCACACAACCAATCTCCAGGATTCAGCATGACGAGGAGAAAATTGCCTTTGCAGTGGAGGCCGATAGGAATAAAAGGACTGGAAGGGCGACTTATGGTGCGTCTTGATGCCACTCTTGTCCAACGAAGGACAGCCCAGAGGGGAGTGGGTCAAGACGGCTTCCCCAACTCGGTACGCAGTTGCCCAGACACTCGTGTGGTGCATAGCATTTAGTCTGGTCGATGCATACATAGTATATCTGAAAGATGGACACACAGCTGAACACATAAATTACGCAGAAGCACGAAAGTATAGTGTCTATGATTTTGGTTATTTATAAGTCATTGTTGCAATCCTACTGATAATGACGCGAGTCTAGTAGCAAGTTTCGTAAGACCGCGTATATTTTTTGTGAGTATTTCTTCTTGACTAATAGCCTAATAACTAGAACGGACGTTCAAAATCGAGGCTATACAAGTCATACAACGAGCCATATTAAATTATTTGTGCAAGACCCCGTCAGGTGGTTTAAACTTGATAGAGACTTGGCTTGCAACGAAGCACTGTCAGTACCTGATTACTGAGCCGCTAGCATGCAGTCACAATGCGAGTATGTAGCCGATTAAGCCACCGCAGGGATTTGAAAAGTTAAGGCCCCTTTCCTTAATTCCTTTCCTTAATTCCAGCCTCCAGATATATAATGAAGTTCTATAAGTAATTGTTGATATCTTGTACAGACTTATTCCACCTACCACTTGCAGGTCTTTCAAAATTTGAAATCGCTTCACTTATCTACTTCCAGTGCGTTCAACTTACTTTCATACTCTTGTACCAGCCTACCAATCGAAGATGGATCGTCACAATGCTTCTCGATTTACTACCGGGTCATGTGACCAAAGTCACATAATTGTGCCTCCAGTCAAACTTATATCTTTTTGTGACCGCGCTTTAGTTAGACTGTTCACAAATTTGGGAACTCAAAAGCTATTGAAGTCGCTACAGCATCAAACTTTAAACTACAAAAAAGCTGAAATCCTACCCATTCCACATAGCACTCGTTTTTCTACGTTGATATGTTTTTTTTACTTAGGCCAACGCTATAAATGCTATTACGGAGTAATTTATGTTTCCATACCTGCATGTAGTTCTCTTAGAGTGCATTGCAAATACTTATTATTCCAGTTATTATTATATCGTCTAATAAAAATTTTTAATTTGGTACTAACACTGATACAGAAAGCCTGTAATTTGGGATTGACTTAAATTTGGTGACTGATATTTATTTTATAACCAAAATGATCGCCGGCGATACTTCGCTATTTTACCCCCAACTTTTATTGGCGTACGGAGCATGATCTTACAGACAAATGTCAATTGGAAGACACTGTTTTGTTAATGTATTTGTTGGTCACTACTTTGACCTAGAACACTCAAGTTATGTACGATTAAAAGAAGATAATGACTTTCGCAATGAACGCCTACAGCCAAAAGCTACTCCTGGTTGAACTTGGAGAAGCGAATGCATACAAGGAGTCGTTCGTGATGAGACAAGCAGTGAACGTCTTTTTTCTACTTAAAACATCCGCCGCAAAGGATGCATCCACTTGCACCGCTATCATGCCTATACAGAAAGCCTAAAATATCTTCTAAAATTACTGCATCTCATTCCAGAACGGATTTCAGAATCTCTGAGCTCCGAAGAAGACAACTGTGATATATCCATACACACACACACACACACACACACTCACGCATACATACACACACACATATATATATATATATTCATATTGAATATATATATATATATAAATACATTGGTCGAATATATATATATATATATATATACATGTATATATATATTCGGCCAAGTTATTTTTTCTTACCTGCTTATATAAAGTGAACAGCAAGTATATGTAAATATAAATATAAATCTAATTATATATATACTTGCCATTCACTTTATATATGCTGGTAAGGAAACATTAATTATTTGATACTCACATTTCCAGTGTAGCCTAAGTAAAAAGAGAGCCATATCACATATAAAGAACGAGTGCTAAGTTTATGCGCGTGTGTACGTGCGCGTGCGTTCACATATATAACAACATATATATATATATATATATATATACATGCGTGCGTGTGTGTGTGCGTGCGTGCGTGCGTGTGTGTGTGTGTGTGTGTGTGTGCCATTGCCATCGATTGCCGTGCATTGCCCTCGATTGTGCCTCTGACGATTGTATAAAAGGATGTGGCTGCATTTTAATGCACTGCATTGCAATACGCAAGAAAAGTAGGAGCTTCTCTCTGCAACTGTCGGTGCATTTGTAACTGTCCATTATAGATTGGCGTATTTCCCGGGTCATTGCCGTCGATTGCCGTGGGTTGCCGTTGATTGAATGCGTACCATGGGTGAAAACTAGGCACGCACACAGGTACATGTTACGTGGAATGAGAGAGCTGCAGTTTATTGCAGCCAGTCTTGTCGATTTTCCACGGATTTCGCTATCGGCCCCTACCATTGCTGTTGATTGCCGTGCATTGCTGACACTTACCAAACAAAGCATCTTGAAAGTTCCACGGTTTTACTTTAGATGCAGCGGAATGTTATAAGTAGTGACAATTGAGGCTTCTTCGCAGCCAATTTCTCTTCAATTCACTGAGAATTGGGTTATTGGCCCAGGACATTGCTGTAGATTGCCGTTCATTGCTCGCGATTGTACAAGCGAGATCGGTCGAAAGGATTTGATTGCACTTTCAACACAGTGAGCTGTGACAGGTAAGATATATTTGATCTTGGCCCAGTCACTTTCCAGTGATTTGCGATGGACCATAATGGATTGCCGTATTTGCAGGGGCCATTGCCATCTGTTGCCATGCATTTCCCAAGATTGAACGGTCAAAGGTCGTTGAAAGTATGTGTGCATGCAGTGAGATGTTACGTGGAATGAGAATTGGAGCTTGGTGCAGCCGATTTCTCGTCGATTTGCCACGGATTTGTGTATTGGTCCGTGCCACTGCTGTCGATTGCCGTGTATTGTGGACAGTTAACGTGCAAAATAGCTTGAAAGTCCTACGGTTTCACTTTCAGCACAAAGAAATGTGAAATGCGATGACAATCGGCACTTCGTGCAGCCAATTTAGTGTCAATTTGCCTCGGATTGCTGCTTCGAGCCGAGCCGTTACCGTAGATTGCCATGCATTGCCCGAGATTGTACAAGCGCAATTGCTTAAAATGAGCGGTTGACATTAATCAGTGTGCTTTGTAACATGCATTAAAAAGTGAAGCATTGCGAAACCGATTTCAGCGAATTTTGCATCAGATTGCTGTAAATTGAGGTATTGGCCCGGCAATTGCAGCCAATCGCAGTGCATAGCTGCCGAATGATCGAGACGATTGTAGTGAAATTGCGGGATTACACAGTAAACAAAAACTAGAGCACCGTGCAATCACTACTATAGCTTAAAGTGTTCGTATTCTGGTCGTTTTTCGGCGGGTTGCGCTACATTGACGTACTGGCACGGGCAGTTGCAGTCGATTGCAGGGCATTGCTGCAGAATGGCCGAGGCAATTACAGTGAAGTTATGCAAGTAAACAATAACCGAAGAGTAGAGAAGCATGCAATCATAATTAGAGCTTCTGGTGTACGTGTTCTGGTCGCTGTGTAGCAAATTGTAGCGGATTGAGGTGGATTGCGGTATGGGACCGGGTCGTTGCAGTCGATTGCAATTCATTGCATGAGAACGCGTGTGCACAATGGAGCGAAATTTTGTGAATGCACTTTGAAATGAGTCTAGTCCTATATGCGATGTCAATTAGAGCTTGGAGATGGCGATTTGAGGATGATTTGCAGTGGAATAGAGTAGTTTTCCAGGTCATTTCAGGCGATTGCCGCCCGTTGCCACAGTGCGAGATAGCACATTTTTTTAAATTTTACGTGGTTGTGCACACAGTACGGTGCAATTTAATATGCAATAGTAACTGGAGCTCGGCGCAATGTATTTAGATTTTTTATGCGGTGGATTCTGAGGATTGAAGTAGATTGTGGTGTTTGCCCGGGCTACAGCAGTCGATTGTAGCGAAGTGCACGAGAACGGCAATGCCAATGCAAGCGGAATTTTGTTAATGCAACTGTCGCAGAATGTGCTGTTGTATGCAATCAAAAAAAGAGCTTTTCGATAAGGATTTCTTTCGTTGCATGGTAGAATGCAGTGGATTGCGGTGGATGGCGGTAGATTAACGCGTATACGGAATAGCGAGAAATTTTCTGGGTACATTGTGCGTGTAGTTTAGTTTGATATTCTAGACTTTTTGGAGCTATTCGCAGCAAATTTGGGGTGGATTTGACGAGAACTAGAATGGATTGCGGTGGACTTCGGTGGATTTCGGTACAGGCGTTCGGCGCCAAAGCTCATTTGCATAGTGGGCGTGCGCAGCAACATGGAATTTTGTGGACAGATAAATTCGAACTTATCCTACAATATCAGCGAAAAATTTGAGCTCGGAAATGCTTACGTCTGGTCGTTGCTAGCCTAATAGAGTGGATTGTGATGGATTGCGGTGGATTCCGGTAATTCGTCGAACCCCTGGTAATTCGTTGAAATAGGAGCAGGGTCAACAGTGCGTGGCGTAAATATCTGGTTTTCCTTCCTCGCCTCCCGAAAGGACTAGATCTGAGTGAGGGGGGGGGGGTCGGCCTCCGGAACCTAGAGTAAAGCTCCCTCGTTGACCTTCCCAGTGAAGCGGATCTTTACTTCCTGATTTTGTCCGTCCATATTCCGACAGCTTTTGAATGCTTCTTCGGAGGCCTTCCATTGAGGCATAGTTACAGTTTTCGCCGGGCTCTCATCTGAGCCTATCATGCCGTACCTATTGGTGGGCCTACATTACTGCATAAGTATGCTCCACAGGCGAGATGGTGCGCCCGCGGTCATCATTTCGATGCACTTGATTGTGACAGCCCTTTTATTGAGCGCTCGTCGCCAATTGACTCGCGGTGGCATGTTCAGCTCGTCGGTTTTGTCCACCTGCTTGAAGAGCTCCGGAAATATTGGCCTCGTAGCTAATAGCTCTTGGCAGCTCGTTGCTGCAACCGTACGTGAGCTAACTTCAAGGGCACGTGCTTGTACCATAGAACTGACTAACCCCACCTCCGGCCGAGCTACCGCTGCTGAAACCCTGCGGGCGAAATCGAGGCTGCTCCTGCTGAGGATCGAGAAAGTGCAACTTGGGTGACTGACTCAAACCTGCGACGAATCTGCTTCATCGCTTTTACTCAGCTCCGGAAATACAAGGTCGGGCTACATTTGCAATTTGGTGTTTGCTGACTACGTTTGGGCCAGTAAAAACCTGCCGATCTACTTGAACTTAGCAAAGTCTAGAGGCACTTCATATACTAACCTGACATTTGCTTTCGCTTTCATCATAGCCGCTGCTACCAACATGTGTCATCGTAGTTCTGACAGTGCTACAGTAATTATTCAAAGTATTCATTACGTATTCGCATCAGACCCGAGGTATGCCACGATTCCGCCGAACGATAATAGATGTACACCAGGGACTAACTATACCATCAGCATCGTGGCAGCCGGTTTGTCTGACCAGCTCATTCTCACCGTGCTAGCAGCTCCACGAGGGAGTCATTGTGGAAGTCTGTGCCACAAGGAAAAGTGTTTCAGCGATATGGACAGGTACACGCCTGCAAGAAACGAGCAGGTGACCATTGCATATAATTCTGTAAGCTGCGGTCGAGTCAATCGGCAGGAGTCCTCTGGCTTCACTATTAAAATAGAGATTGAAAACCAGCTGTCGACGAGCATGTCTTCAAATAGCTTCGGTGCTGGAGCAGAAAATGATGCCGTTCATGTTCAGACGGCTTTGACAGCCGGACTATCTGCAGCAGCTGCTGCCACCTTGGCAATTGCTTTGATTGTAGCTATTGTCATGATTCAACGACGACGAAAGTTAGCGCCACCCACTCAACTTCCGGTAGCTTCTCTTCACATATTGAACCCTTCAATGCTGACGACTGACGCGATAATCGCTGATTCCAGTTATGCTGATTCTTCGTGCAGAGGGTCCGCCAGAACATATAAGAAGTGCAGTTGCACACTGAGAGCAGCGTATCGGGTGAATCAGATGCACATGTTCCCATGGTCGAAAACGATCTTTATGGAATATCATTCTGCTCTTAATTGTGTGCTTCCGAAATTCAATGGACTCTGTCTAGCGTCATCCTAGTACCGAAGCTTTGCCTGGCTTTGTTATAAAAGGCAAAAGAATAAATAAATTTTTTCCTTAATATGGGTTACTAGGACACAAGTGCCACACTTTTTATGCTCGAGACCACCTGCCAAAAAAAACATGGGTTGAACTAGCACATTCGTTCGAAATGACACACACACACACACACACACACACACACACACACACACACACACACACACACACACACACACACACACACACACACACACACACACACACACACACACACACACATATATATATATATATATATCTATCTATCTCTCTCTCTCTCTCTCTCTATATATATATATTTGGCCAATTTATTTTTTCTATATATATATATATTCAATATAAATATATACATATATATATGTATGAGTGTGTGTGTGTGTGTGTGTGTGTGTGTATGTGAGCTCGGCGACGCTTACGTCTGGTCGCTGCAACCCTAATTCGAGTGGATTTCGGTGGATTGTGGTAATTCGTCGAACCCGTACTTTTATAGCTAATCCATGGTGGTTCCTTCTTCAATCAACCTTAAGTAGGACTAACCTCCAAAATCCTAGAGAGTGTCCTTGCTCAGGAGAATTGATCTGGAGCTCTCCTGGCATTTTCCAAAGCATGCCGTCGATAAAATCGCGTACGGTGGCGTAGAAAGAGGGCGGGGCAGATGTTCCCAGGCGTCAAGGTCAGGGGGGCACAAAGACAAAATGGACTGCATATTTTTTGAAACTGTTTCATGTGAGAATACCAATAGACTTGACTACTGCTGGCTGAACTAAGTAAGCATGTTTACCCAAAATTCCCAATCGTCACTTAATTTAGAAAATGATTGTGGCCAGAGGAGGCAACCTAAAAAACTAATCGGCCATGAAAGCAGCCCTTCTCATCGACAGGCTTTCACCACGTGGAAAGAAACAGAGAAGAGACATCTCAAAGGAAGCGGAATAAACGTTGAAGTTGAGGCAAGAATCTTATCGGCAAAAAAAGATGGCAAGAAGTCCTACAAAAGTTCTTCGCCGCATCAAGTTCTTGGTTTCTCAAAACCTGGCATTGCATGATAACCAAGAGAGTGTTGACCTAGCTGGTGATAAAAAACAGTGGTCACGTCTTGGGACTTTTCCATCTTTTATCACACTACGATCCTCTTCTGCAATAACGCCTGGGCAACGCCGGAAAATAATTCAAAGTCAGTCACTAATCAGTCTCCTCAAACCCAAAGTTATTTCCTTAGTAAACTTTCATCCATAGTCAGAGGCAAGCTCCTCTGTGACTTACGGCGGACAAATTACTATGGAATTCTGTTTGACTCAACTCCCAACTTGCCACACCGCGAGCAGATGTCTGAGGTCATTAGATATGTCGATGCTGATTTTGCAGGCAAAGCAGTCATCGTCAAAGAGTCATTCTGGGGGTTTCTTAAAATCCATGCCAAAGATTCTGCAGCAATTGGTCTTATCTTGGAGAAACTCGAAACTGACAAAAATGTCCTTGCCAGATTGCAGGTCGCAGTGCTACGAAAATGCAAAGTCATGTTCCGCGACTTGTGAGGTGTGTACACAAAAATAGTGACCAGAAATGAAAAGCCAATTTTTTCCGTTATCATTTCCGTTATCGTTATCATTCCGTTATCATTTTTGGAAAAATAGAGAGTACCTAGTTATTCTTTTCAAAATCAACTCCGAGATGGAAAGAACTGAAGAAAGTCTTAGCCATCACTGTCTAACGTGACTCAATAACAAGGTGGAGTGCAAGATTGGAGGCTGTGAAAGCTGTTAATGATGTACTGAACCGCATCGTAGGTCTTTTAGAGCAACTGTCTGAGGGCGCAATAGGAACGCTTGAAATAGGAAGTAAAGCCGACTGTCTCCTACCTACTATTTAAAATCTAAACTGTCTGGCTCTGCTGCCCTTTAGGTACAGCATGTTAAGGAAGATTGGCCGCATTCAGAAAAACTGGAGCTTCCAAAGATGAAATTCAAAGAGGCCTCTTGTGACTTCCACTCTCTTGAGATTAAGTTGTGAATACTTTGAGAAGAAGACCTGTGCCAAAATCACTACCAGATGCCAAAAGGAGATGCGAATTGTCGGGAGTTGCAATCGAACAAGGAATTTGCAGAAATATTCTCAAGGCATTGGCATCACGGCAGTGGAGGTGATTTCAAGAATCATGAAGGACAGCAGACTATCTCCGACAAGAAATAACAACTACAGTGGCATCTTGACTTACGAGTGTCTCAACTTACGAGCTTTTCGAGATATGAGTTGTCTCTCGATCGATTTTTCGCTTTGAGTAGAGAGCTAAAATTATGTTACAAGCCAGCTCCAGATACCCAACCACTAGTTGCCTCACCGAACGTCAAATTGAACGCTGCAACATTCGCCAAGAATTCCGTCCCACACTTGTTCACTTTAAACAGAGGAGATTGCATCTCTTGGCAAGTCCGTATGCCTGGACATGGATGAGGGCAACATCAATGAGCTCATCGACGCGAAATCCGAGGAATTGACATTAGAGGACCTAAAGAACCTACATACGCAGCAGCACATGCAGCTTTTGCAAGTAGTAGGAATAGATGAGACGGAGAGAATGCTATTTCTGAAAGTGAAATAAAGGAAATCGTGGCGATGTGGGAAAGACTGTTAGGCTTTATTCAAAAGAAACACTCTGAACAAGCCTTAAGTTTGAGTGTGCGACAGGGCTATTTAATGCCAATTGCCTAGATTATTGCAGAAACATTCTGAAAGTGAAGATGGAGTACACCTCACTGTATAGGTTTTTATAGAAAACCACTGAAAATGGAAGTGAGGAAAGCACAGTGAAAAGGGAAAAATTGGCGAACACGATTCAAGTATTCCTTTCAGCAATCTCCGTCCAACTCCGTCAGCATCTTCAATTCGGCTAAGTTAATGCTGCACATTATAATTAATAAAGCCTATTTATTGATAAGATTAGACAGGATTATCACCAGCTTGCAAAAGGAACGTTCACAACTAGCAGCTGATACAGCTGAGGTGAAAATAACTTGCAAGGCAACTCTTAAAATAGGAAATACGTCTTCTCGATAACCGACAATGAACGGCACGAGTTCCAGTGGGTTCTTTGGTGCCGAATCACGACGCAGGGCAAGAATATTGTAAATTCATATATTTCGTTGTACAGCTCTGTTCCAGCAACGTCTGAACAATAGAAGCCTCCGAGACCAAAAAATTACTGGCGGAGTTTGGTCTGGTCAAGTGTCTTCAAAAGCTGCTCAACTTCTAACTAGAAACTAAATTTGGCATCGACATCTGTCAGCATGGAAAACTTGCAGTGTTACCTTGCCTTACGACTTAAATTTGCTTCGTGGCGGGGCTCATACGTCAAATTACTCGTATTTCAAATTAATTTTCCCCATCGAAATGCCACTAATCTGATCCAGACCCATAGAAACAACCGCAATTTTTCGTCACATGTTTCAAACTATAAAAGTACTTATAAATAACAAATATTGCTGAAAAATAAAGTGCAATAAATCTGAGAGCGTCAATAGAGGCAAGCTCGACTATCTGATTTGACCTTGATAAGTATAGAGAAAGATCCACTGGATATATTGACTTTCAAACTGTAATAGATCAGTTTGCCACTTTCAAGGCCAGAAAAATTCACACAAGTTGAAGCTGTGATAGCTACTTTGTATCTTTACTTCAGTTAATAAAAACTTTCTCGACTCGATATGCCTAATAGCGTGTTTTTTTTGAATTTCTTCTGTGGTGGAGCTATTTTGTAGCAATTTCTGGCAAGTGGAGGGACGCCATCTGTGTCTCTGTCCCCGGGTGCCGAAAGTTCTCACTACGCCTCTGAAGAGTCGTTAACGGGCTATCGGCTTTACCGAGACTAGGCCTCCAATACATTTTGACATTGCAGACAATTGCACTGTCCAGAATTTCACATCGAAGTACCGCAGATTTGTGCCTCAGGTCCCAGCCTCACAAACAGCAGTCAGTTCCTAAAAGCATGCCCTGTTGGCCTTGAACCTGCCAGCGGCAAGCCGCATTACCGCTTAGCGGTCGAGGTGATCGCCCCGACTAAGGTCTGGCAGAGGTTGTTGGCTCGAGCCCCGAGGTATATGTGAAGCGCCTGAATAGAGAGATTAAGCTCTTTTGGGGTGCAATGCAAATGAATTATACTATTATTTATTAGCGCTCCGCTCACTGAATGCAGCCCTTTTGGCAATGCAGAGCAATCGTGCAGCGGATGACCTCCTTTGGCTCACGAGCTACCATACCTGACTATCGAGCTCACCGTCCATTCGCCTGAGCGGCTGTCTATTGGCGGCCGCCTCAACATGGCCGCTGGATGCTGACGGACGACAGACGAGCACTGTGAGGTACCTCACTCATCCCCTCAAGGCAGCGTGCATTCAAAAGGAGGGGGTGAAATGCACTGCAAATTGCTATCGTGTCTGCGGGAGGAGGCTGTTTTCGGACATCACAGAAGTGAGTTCAGCTATCTCGCGCGCTCTCTATCTCTGTCTCTATCTCTCTCTGTCTGTCTCTGTCGCTGTCTCTGTCTCTTCCCGCCATTCATTCCTGCTATTCTTCAAAAAGCACTATTTATCTCTTGCTTTAAAACTCCTAATAATTTGCGACCGTTTTACTATTGGAAAAAAGTTGCATTCATGCTCTGCTACTCATGAGCGGGCGTTGTAATAGCGGTGTGAGAAAGAGCGTTTTGTTGCATGACTCTCCATTAGCGTCTACCATCCAACCTGCAGACGGGCGGACGCCTGCTTAGCTCATTAAGGCGCACGAAGGTCATGTCCGTTTCAATTGACTTGGGCAGTGGCCTGGAGCCTGGAAGAGTCGTGTGAACTCTCAGATTTTACTTCCAGTAATCGCAGATAAGCGATTAAAAGACTTAACCATAGATGTAGGCACTGACCGCAATATGAATAAAGAAATTTTAATACGAGCACGCTTAATTATGCGAAGTATTAATGGACCTCTGCTACTGGCGACGTTTGTATGCCCATTGTACAATAACGACTACCGCGTAACATGGGCAAAATATACTGGCTCTGCTTCCGTTTCGTCAACTTCCGTAATTTTGTATGTACAAGCGTGTGTCCTGTAAGCGGAACGGAAGTTTCAAAGGAAATCTACCTGCATCTAACTATATTGAATTTTGAAGCAAGCTGCTCTCTTAGCTATAGGCAACTATGGCCAGGAGAGATTTTAAAGACTAACAGCTTCAGTGCGTCAGAAGAGCTGTGACAGACTACTGACTTCAATATATATATATATATATATATACTTCCTGCACTTTTAAACAGCCACCGTGGACAGGCCAGTCTGTCGTAGCAATTGATTCCGAACAAACAGGAACAAGGCAAGTTGAACACATGGACAGCTATCGCGAAAAAAACGGCGAAAAAAGCGACGAGGAAGCGACCAAGCGTTTCGCTGACGAACTCGTCAAAAGCGTCGCATACGACAAACTCTACAACAACAAGATGGTTTAACGAAGAAGCCTGATAGCTTCGTGCTTTCAAAAGCTTAGCAAACGCCTCCTCAGTTATGGTAAAGTCGACAGTAGGAAGAGACTTAGGGTAAGGTACGAGGACTTCACGACCTTGACAGGTCGCAGGCTAATTCCTTGCTAGACAGTAGGCCGTGCTCACCAGCTAGGCCAGCGGAGGTCAATCTAGCCCCCTCCCATATAAAAATGCATTGCGGGAGTTTCCCGCAATTTTTCACGAGCTTAAACTCTTTATTGACTTGTATCTGCAATTTTTCCCCAAGAAGAGCAGGCCGACATGCCTAATTGGTAGCACCTCTAACACCGAAATTCCTTCCGGCCGTGTTTGTATTACCAATGATGACTTATTGCCGACCAAGCCGCTTGCACAGGATTTCCGCCTTTTAATGTGAAAAAGGAACTTTTACTTACTTGACAATATCTTTCTCGCGAAGTTTCTTTAGCTCCTTCTCTTCGCCAGCCTTTTTCACTGCGCGACTTCGTTTTGCGTCATTTTCCTGCAAATGGCCACATCTACTGTCAGGCTCCTTCAGGCACACCACTGCTACGATTAGATACGCTTTTTCACTGGTAGCATACAGAAATTCAGAGTAATGCACAGCAGATGCTCGTGAAGTCAGCAATACCAAGCCCGTTGGATCAAAACGAACAACAGTAATGCAAAGTCAACAATGCAAAACCCTCTGAGTAGGGAACTCCTCGGCAATTCATTTCAGCAATGCAGCGTCATCTGCGTCTTCTGACTGCTCCGCTCTTTCTCTATTCTCAGGCTATTTACCTACAGCTACTCTCTCTTTTTCTCGCTCTCTCTTTCAGAGCATCTTCTTCATGGTCGATTGCTTCACCCTTCTCAGGCTTCCCATACAGTACCTCCTGTTCAAAGCCAAAGAAGAGGGCAGGCAAGCCCGAGAAGAGGTCACGGTCGTCCACCGCAGGGCATTGCTCTGCGGATGGTGGCAAGGATATCGGCAATAGCGCTTGCACCGCTCAGGAGGTCTTGCGGTGTGAGCGTCGTTTATAAACCGTGCAGCCCTGTGAGTGTTCGCTTCACGTTTCCCTGCACGAATGCTGGCTATGTTCCCAACAAGAGCGACGAGCTTGCCGCGAGCTCAAGTCCGTGTAGCTACCCAAGCAGGTGCGACAATTGTAAAACGGGGAATAGGCTGAAACTCTGACTCGGCTGCGAGCGTTTGATCAGTGTTGAGTGTCGGGCAGGGTGATAGGAGCCTGGAGGGGTGTAGATTTGCGAACCCTGGTTGGCATGTGATGGCTAGTGACTGGCACTGCATGCCTATTCGTGGACAGACGTCGCTCTCTCACGCTTTGGACAATGCAACAATGCATCAAGAATATTATATCGTTATGTCCTCATTGAAGGTGTTTACGATTGCTATGTGCTCCACTGTTGCCAGTGTACCTGCATGCATCCGAATTGTTTCGCCTGAATCAGTCACGCGTCTGCAAGGGCTGGCTCCCCGGCCACATGCAGTGTTTGTTAAACGGACTTTCGCTTAAGAGCTGCCAAACACGTTTATAGCACTGTTACACCCGGGTGTTAGCCCAGAGGGCAAGGTGCTTGCTCTTAACGACCGAGGTCGTGTGCTTGAGTCCTGCAGTGGCGCGATCGTTCATTGCCCACTGCAACCGGTGGTGATAACCGTAAAGGCTCTTCTGCTGGTATAAAAGTGAGGCCTTTAAAAAAGATAACTTTCTAAGAGGTGGTTACCCCATCTTTGCCAACACCTTTTGGAACTCATTTCTAAAATTCTTAATAATAATAATAATAATTCACTTGATAAAGCGCCCTCAGAGAACTTAATCTCTCTCTAGGCACTATAAATTTGCTGCAAAAGGAAATGCAATTGAATGGTGAGTAAAATCATATAATAATAACAATAATAATAACAATAATAATAATAATTCACTTGATAAAGCGCCCTCAGAGAACTTAATCTCTTTCTAGGCGCTTTACATTTGCTGTAAAGGGAAATGCAATTGAATGGTGAGTAAAATCATGCTTGATAAACAAACAGAAATGAATAACATGGTTAGAGGTGACATGCACAGGGTCAGCATGCAGATGTGGTTAGTGGCAGCATGCACAGTGTCAGCATGCATAAGCACATCAAGGACGAATCACAGGCACCCACTAAATGCTGTCCTAAATAGGTGTTTTTAAATTCTTTTTAAATGTGGTCAGGTCAGGGGATGTTCTGACGCAGGTCGGGAGAAAGTTCCAGGCTTTGGGAGCATACGAACTAAATGCACGGTTTCCAAAGGATTTGAGGTTTGTACGGGGTATTTGTAGACTGTTGGATTCCGAAAAGTGGGTGGCACGACGCTTGGCCTGATGGCGGAGTATATCTGAGAGATAGGGTGGAGCCAAAGAATGAAGTGACCTAAAAGTGAGCGACAAAACCTTGAAGTCAAGCCGTTGCTTGACTTGTTGCCAGTGCAGGTCGGCGAGAAGTGGAGTAATGTGGCAACTGCGACGCTCATGACAGAGAAGCCTAGCTGCGGAGTTTTGCACCAGCTGCAATCGCCCGATGGCATATGCCGGTAGGCCAGCGAGCAGTGAGTTGCTGAAGTCGAGACGGGATGTCACGAATACATGTACCAACTTGGACGTGGTATCATTATCTAAACAAGCCCGAGTTTTAGCAATGATATGAAGCTGAAAATAGGCAGATTTGACTGTGGAGCTGATATGATCGTCTAACGAGAGATCGCTTTGGAATATGACACCTAGATTTCGAGCTGATTCAACTAGAGATATGCTGGCAGAGCCAATTTTGAGCGTCAGCCTTTCACACTGGGTTTGCCTATAACTAGTAAGTTAGTTTTATCGTCATTTAGTTTTAGAAAATTTGCTGCCATCCATGTGCGGATGTCATCAATACATGCAGCAAGTTAGTTGAGATAATTTGAGGTGCTCGAAGGCTGGGAGGGATCAAAGCAAAGGTACAACTAAGTGTCATCCGCATAGAAGTGAAAGCCTAGATTGTGCTTGGCAATCACATCAGCAAGAGGGAGAGTATAAACCATGAAAAGAACCGGACCTAGCACGGAGCCCTGAGGTACGCCATATTTCAGAGGTACCTCAGATGATCTTTGTCCATTCACGTCAATACTGTGGAGTCTCCCACTGAGATAGGACCTGAGCCACTGCAGAGCAGTGCCAGTGATGCCCAGGCGAGATGAGAGGCGCTCTAGAAGAACTTTGTGATCGATAGTATCAAAAGCTGCCGAAAGATCGAGCAATACAAGCAGAGACACTCCCCATGTCTGCATTCCTAAGTAGGTCGTTCTTATGCAACGACATCTATTCTCCTGCTGCCGACTGTGGCTAATCCCTACCAGCCACCCCGAGCTGCTGCTACCACGCTACTCACTTCCTCGACTGCTCTCCTGACTCAACTGGGCTCCTTACTTTCTCTGTGTTGTGTGAGATTTAGTCTGTTCGCTAACTTGATCTGTGTGATTTTGTATAAGTTCCAGATGGAGATAAGTTCCATTAAATTATATCCCCTTGAATCCGAAAACCAAAAGGGAGCAGCCAGACTAATGCAATATAATACAATATATTATATTCGTCTGCTTAACACGCCAAGAGAAACTAATCTAGATCCACGCCTTTCACATATTCCTTAGGGCTCGAGCCCACGACCTCGGTCATAAAAGGCGAGCACATTGTCTTCTGTCATCACGGCGAGCCCCTTGACTCCTGGGCCAAACTAGGGTGATGGCACTTTGTAAGTCCGGTAAGCACTGGCGTTACATTTGTTGGAAGGGCGAGACCAAAGTCTGATTAAATCTTTTTCTTCTAGACCCATTTTGATTTTATGATAGAACAACAGGAATGACGTAGCAGAATTTTCATATAGTAAAGCAACTTTCTACGATTGGAACCCTCGGTCTTGCTGCTCCATCTCCATCTGAGTTAATCTAATAGCAATTTTTCAGCAATTCTATATGCATTGTAATCTAGAAGCCTTAAGTACACTACCCAAGATGCTGACTCGGAACTGAAGTGCAGACGGGCAACTGCACGCTGGTGACTTTTTAGTCCTTGCCTATCGCAGTACATTAACTTTGCAACGCCTGTCAGGATTTACAACCATTGTATCTGTAGACCTGTTCTCTCTCTCTCTCTCTCTCTCTCTCTCTCTCTCTCTCTCTCTCTCTCTCTCTCTCTCTCTCCCACTCTCAGCTACTATCAGATGCTCAGAACATCATCAGCGTGTGAGGCAGAGGCTTTTACCATCATTTCAAATTGATACTGAGACGTTAGCATGCAGCAACCTCATGCGCCTAGTTGGGCCTGTAGCCAACTCCCACTGCAGCTGGTTAGCAGACGCTCACGAGGCCAGACATTGGACAGACAACCGCAAGGTCGCGGAGACTGAGCAGCTGCGAAACAAAATTTACTACCCCACGGGCCTCTAAATCGCTCTGAATGAGCCTGCTTGCTCATTCCTTCAGTAGTCCACTGGTCGGGCTTCCCGGGAAAGGGGGCTAAATACGATGCTCTCAGCCCGCGGGAATGGTTAACGGCTGTTGCACTCTGCTACTGTCTTTTCAGCCTGTGTTATGGACGAAGGGCTTTATCTATCATTCTATACACACAGTCCTTTGCCCACTTTCTCACTTTTCGCCTTCACTGGAGGCACTAATGGCAGCACTAGGATGTCTGAGATGATAGTTAGTAACTAATGGCCAGCGTTGGCCGTGAATGTCCACCTCTCTGACTAATGTAATGGTAGTCACTAGCTGAGGGTTTCTCAATGACTGGCGAAACTTAAGCTAAATAAAGCGACGGAAGATTTTCCTGGATTTGGTAACATATTCTCCTTCGTCACTCGACGATCGTAAAACATTCGATGGACATGATCAATTTCCGTAGTAATCGAATAAGGCTTTCGTGTGTGAAAATAAATTCAGAGAGGGAGCAATAAGAAATCTTATTGACTTGCTCTAAGGAAATTACAACTTATGAATGAATATAGATTGACGCTTTTACTTCCGAAATCATGGTTTTAACTTTATTGTTACCACCTTACTGAAGGATTAATTCATTGTCCAGTCACTGTCTAGCGACATACTTTAGGATGTTAGCAATACGTCGAGGCTGTCGTGTCAGTCGAGTGTAAATTTGAAATGAATCACTATAAATCTATAAAAGTGACGTCAGTGTTGAAAATGCACCAGGTGTCTGGCTTCCCCATAGTGCCAGATAGTGCTGTTGTGTGTAACGCTCATGAGGCAGACAGCTGATGGTGCGTCTGAGAAAGATCCTTTTCTGCTTGACGCGACAACATTGTCTTATCTTTGCGGAGGCATTTCCTGCGCATAAAGCAGCAACGATTTTTTTGAAGCATCGGTTAGATGATTCAATTCATGCCAGAATAGCTCGCCTACCTTCAGGAAGTGATCGAACTTAAGCAGGTGCTCCTTCAAAGAGAACTCCTTTCGCTCGAGCTCCTCGCGCCTCTGCTGCAAGCTTTCCATTTTCATTTGGAACTCCTGAAAGTACCAACCACGCGGCGTCATTCTTCTGCATTAACTCTTCAGTCTAAACGCTAAAAACTGGCGCGGCACAGTTTGCAAGCATCCAAATGTGAGGAATAGTGCACTACCTCTTTTTGAGCAGCTAGAGCTTGTTCGACTTCCTGCATCTCCCGTCGCTTTTCGAGCAGCCTCGTTGCAGGCGTCAGGTGGTCGTCCTCTCGCTCTGGCATTTTCCTGGGATGAGCAAATGATCTTTAATAGCCTTTCCCACTGCGCTTTCATCATATGGGGGATAGCCGTGGCGGTATCAGTAGCCAACGTTTCGGCTACCGCCATGCGCTTGCCCAAACCTTTGTACAGATGGCTTATGTAAAGCGAGCGCTGCCACTAATTACTAAGACTTACACTAGAAGATGATCTTCAAACGTCATCTTGAAGTAGTCTTCCAAGTTAAGAGCCATTTTGCTGTTCTTTCGGTAGCGTGACACGAGACTTGACCGCAATGGAGCCGGCAGCGACCGTATCTAGGCAACAGAACGCTCTTTAGCGCAGTCGGTCGGAAAGAATACAAGCTCTTGCCTTCGGTTCCAGCGCCTGCCTACACTGCACGGCCGTTTGCTTACATCACCGCTCGAGCCACTTGAAGTGCCTGCGAAGGCAACGTGGGCAGAAACCTTCAGGTTTTGAGTCCTATCCACTATGAGCGGTTCCGTCCTTGCTCGTACCATATTAGGCTGTGCCGGGAGAGCCTGCCGGCGAAGTGGTGCTTACGCGAACGCCTTTAATGGGTACGTGATACAACAGTACGGGGATAAGTCGCGTTGCATTGCAGAAAGCTTTAATGCAGACAACTTGCATTGCATGTGAAGCCTTTTTAAGTGGCTCACTTGGATGGAAGCCAGCCGCGAGGCTTGCCAACCAGTGCCCCCATACTGACCATTCTTTGGTCACGACTGACTGACCGCATTTTCCACCCAACCCCGATTTTATTGATCTTTTCATTGAGCGATTTTATATTGGATGAACATGTATCAAGATTTGACCATATTTCTGTGAGCTCATCAGAGCTAGTTTAAAAAAAATCGTTCATGATGGCTACTGGTATCGATGTTGGCTGGGCGCCTGCCATCCTGTCCATCACTCTGACATCCCCGGAGTTATATCGTCCGCTAGTGTTCGAGATGTTCAATAGATGGTCATGTAAGACCCCGAACCAAGGCCCTACTCCAGCCTTTTGCTGCAAGACCCCTTTGGCTTATTATACTTGGCTAGCTGTCTGCATGCAGTCCCCTGGCTGTCGATGATCGATGCACAGTGATGCAGTAATCCATGTGCTCATGTGCTGGAGTCACACCTCACGAGGATACCGAGATAAACTCTCCTTCAGTTCAAAATTACTCGGCAGTATACGCATCACTGATTGTATCCTGGCTTGGAACTCGCCAGCCAAGTTCAATAAAAATCAGGTCAGCAAAGTTTGAAAGTTGTATTTGAATGGATAGCCTCGTCTTGTATGGTCATTCTCTATGCGGGAGCTGTTGCATTGCAAGGCATACTGTCGACATTATATCAAGTGGCCTCGCTTCCATGATAAAATGTGCCAAAGGCTTCATAAACATGGTCCTGCCATTGGAGGATGGGCGTTTACCACTGCATGTTCAGGCCACATCTTCTCCACCAGAGCAATTTCCTTTAATTCCCCATTCACTGCAGGTGTTTGATTGCTTACTGCTGACTATTCTTGAATCACTTCCACATCATACACATCATAGGGCCCAGATACATGTAGCCTGGCTACATGATTGCTTTCCCCTTTGGCTAGTGCTTGGAGTAACTGATTTCCTTGGCACTTGAAGCTAGAACAATCTAGCTAAATAATAAAGAGGGTCAGCGCAAGGCCGGTCATGGCACGATGCATGAGCCTGCGTGTGAGATAAGGCCGAGTCATCATACATTGTAAGGTGACACGTCTTACGTGGCACGTCCCCGGATGTACAGACAGGATCCTTTAATCCTCCAATGAGCAGCGGTCCTCTACTCTGCAGGAATCCTGCCCCAGCAGCCGGCTCCCAGTGATGCGGGGCAGTTCTACTCTAGCCCAGGCAGTGCTGTGTGCCGTGACGCGACAATAATGGATCGAATAGTTTGGCCAACTCGTGAATTTACCAACTTCCGAACGGATTCTGTTAGTGTACCATAGAGGCTAGCTACATCAGTGCATCCTTTGTCCCACAGATGACCGAGGTCTTGGCAGCTGCTGTAAATAGTGAAGACCAGCGCTCTCACGTGCCACTCGCGTTTGCTGCCGGCTAGTGGTAGGCATTTGCAGGTGGCTTGTTTGCAGGGCCTCTCGTTTCGGCACTGGCACCGGCATGTACCGGAAGGAAGAAGCCACTGCCGACCGTTCGCCGCCGTCGACGGCAGCAGCTGCTGCTGCGTACAGTGCCGACGAAGGATGGCTTAAGAGATTGTTGACGGTGACGAAGATTGAGACGCCCAGCAGAAATCAGTCCAACGTGTTGTCTGACCTGGAGTCCGTGTTTGAGCTGCAGAGTGCGTGTCAGCCCCATGCGATTCGCAGATGCATTGCCGACGGCGCTGCCAGCCGCATTCGCCCCTCGAAGTGCAGCTCGCTCTTCTGAATTTCCAGTTCACAAAGTCAAGCCGGAGTTCATGCTGAAGTACCTGCAAGAGTTGTAAGTAGTACCGCCTCGCCCGAGTAGGCTACTCGAGGAACTTGATCGTCGATCGTCGTGCAGTCGCCTGTTGCCATGCAGCGCGCCCTCGAGGCTCCCTCCTCCGTAGTTGTGCTGCACTCCTGATTGAACTTGTTCGGCAGGTCGCCCTGTCCTTTGTGTCAGCTCGGGGTGCTAGTGTTCGACCATCGCCGTCGTCTTATTTCAGCCAGAACTTCGTGGACTTGATGCAGGTGAAAAACACCGGCGCTCAGCTTGCCGGCAGCTGGACAGTTCTGATTGGAGACCAGGACGAGGCAGGCGAGTGTAGACCGAAGTGTGAGGCCTGCTGCAGTGCTTTTTCACCCAGCTCTCGCACACAGGTTGACTAAACTGCACAAACATCGCACGGGTCGAGCGCATCCTACAGCCGGTGTGGCATTCAGTCCTGGTTTTCTAAAGCTAGCTGTGACCTCAGATGGTGGCCGCAGAGGTCGCCTCGAAACTAACTGCAGCAGAAGTCACCGGGAGTGCACCTGCCCCTACCGCTCACCACTCAGTGTGCCTTCACTGCCTCGGGCACCATTGACCGCAGTCTCAGTCTCACTTCATAGCTAACACAACATTGATTGTGCTGTGCCAATGACAGACCTGCATATTTCCAGTTCATCTGTGGAAGTACAAAGGAGGCTACCCAGCATTTAACAAGGCATTAACAACATACCGGACTGATCAGGTGCGCCGGGACCACTAGCTGCATGCTTTCCTTAGACGTGCTTAGTGGTGTGTGTGTGTGTGTTCTATGTGTGCACACTGCATTTACATTTATGCATGTGCCAACAGTAGCAGGTTTTCTTGGAGAGTCAAAGTATTCTTATCTTAAACTATTTTTGTTCTACAGGCAGGTTGCAGGATTTTTCTAAATACATTCGAAGCTTGCTGTGAGCATCGATGCATTCCAAAAGAGGGTAGAAAAAAGAGCCTTCGTAGATTAGTGAACCGGATTAGCTACCTGAACTGTAATTACTTAGTGATAATTTTGAGTCCTTAAATGGCTACTTAAAATAGAATCCTACTCTCGAACAAGCAATGGAGGCAGCTTATGCCGTTTGTATGCACAATATCTAAACAAAATGTGTGCAATATTGAATCACCAGAGGGTTGTGCCTCAATGTCGATAGAGAATGATCTATGCTGCGATCGAACTATGCATGCTGCAGGTATGCATATAGTGAGGTTTTACTGTTTATTTATTTGGCTGTGTATGAAAGTAGTAATTGGATAATTGCCGTTTAGGGTCAATGACGCAAGCCAATGATTATTAGGCGAACACAATCTGTGTCATGTCTGCCTTGTCGGCACTCTTTGCTGCTATTTGCTTCAAATGTAAACAGAACTACCGTAACGTCCCATGTTTGACGTATGAGTATTTTGGATTGGTAGGTCGGAGCAAAAGAATGAAGGGACCTAAAAGTGTATGACAGAGCCTTGAACTCAATATACTGCTTTGTAGGTAGTTAGTTCTGGGCGGTGAGAAGTGATGCAATGTGGCAGTTGCCCCGTTCATAGCAGACAAAGGATAGCAGTAGAGATGTGCACAAACTGCTAGTATCAGATAGTGCATTTGCTTTGGCTTCCCTTTCGAGAGAGAGAGAGAGAGAGAGAGACAGAGAAGGAGGGAGAGACATGGGGAGAGAGAGAGAGAGAGAGAGAGAGAGAGAGAGAGAGAGAGAGGGAGGGGAGGGAGGGAGAGAGAGAGAGAGGGAGAGAGAGAGTCAGAAAGAGAGTGCATCGGAAAGCACTTGAGGAGATGCCATCTTGCAAATATGGATTTGCAGGATTTATCAATTTTACTACAGCCTGCTATGCTTAGAATTGGACATGCTTCAAATTAGGGTGAGCTGCTTTCTTTTTTTATTAGGACATATTGAAGTTTAGGCTGAGCCGAAACCAGATGCTCCGCTCTCGCTGCAATCAAATTCTTCTCAAGTTCAGCTTCTGGGACTTTAACGGTGGTCGTGAGCCAGGACACTTGTACGAACTACGCAGCTACACTTTAAAGGTGCGTACACTCGGACTCTCGTCAGACTCAGCACCTTTCGCCAATCCCCGCCGACAGAATGACTGGATCAGGTCACTTGTACATTTTGATGATCGCCATTCCTGCCCAGCCTATCACAGGCCTCACTAGCCTAATGCTCAATGAAGTTGCACTGCAGAATTGTTGGCCACGTGAAACCGTTGAGCTGCTACTCTCTGCGTTAGCCAATGTTGAAGAATTTTGGAGGCTGCGGTAGTGGGGTTTTGTGAATCAAAGACAGCAACTCTAGCCGATGAGAGTGGCCCATGCAATGAGCGCAGGCGCTGCAAGACGCGAAAACTAACTACGGCTACGACTGGCCTTGGTGCAGAAACTGGGAGAATGGTTTCACTGCCCTTTGGCATCTCGATTTGAGTAGTGATTCGTAAGCCAAGGCACGGGTGGCTTGCCTTTCAATTTGAAAGCAGGCTGTGGGCTGGCACTGACACTCTGGGTCTACTTTACGGTGTATGGGCAGTGCTTGGATGCCGGGCTGTGTTCCTAAGCACTTTGCTGCTGCTCTTGCCCGAATGTCAGCCACTTCGTCATTTCGCCTGTGCACAATCTTATGTGTACTGGCTGGCATATGCAGAAGCTCTATTTGGCCTTCTCGAGTTTGTGGATTCTGCTCTCCTGAGGTCTTACCCTGCGAAACTTTAAATCGCAATAATTTGCATAGCAAGCAACTTTTCTTCTGCTCCAGATACCGGCACTTCATTCTAGCGATCCTAAGTGGCAGCTGCTTTGCTGCTTAGGGTCTCGAGCTCCCCTTAGATCCTCCTAACTCGACTTCGTGATAACCAATGGAGCCCTACAGATTACCCTTTTTCCTGGGGAGTTTCTGTAAAATTAAATAAGTTTCCCGAATTATGTAGTGCATTTGGAGAATCGCTGCTTATACACATTAAGTAGCTTGAGTGGGTGACAAACTGGTGCAGTCGAGGATCTCTTCGCCCATGTGCATGCCTCACTCATTCATTGTGTGCTCAGAGCTACACTGAGCTTGGATTAGATATCGTTATGGCAACAACTTGTAACACATGAGCCAGTCTTTATTTAACATGATCCAGCATTTATGACATCCCTTCTGTAACTCACTACTTGCAGGTCTTCTGGCCTGTATAATAAGGCTCTTATAGTTGGTCCACAACTCAGCTGCCTTTAACGTCACAAGTACAACATTACACAACTTCTTAAATACTGAGCTGGTTTACCATCTGGCATCGCATCACCTTCAAGGTTTTGTCGCTTACTTTTAGGCCCCTTCATTCTACCGCTTCAGCCTATTTATTGAAGCTACACCCTAATCAGGCCATGGTTCATATCTTCTCTTCGTATGACTCAAATCGTTAAGCTATGACTCGAGCGAACCTAAAGTCCTTTAGAGACCGAGCCTTCATTTCGTACTCTCCAAAAGCCTAGAACTCTCTCTCTCTCTCTCTCTCTCTCTCTCTCTCTCTCTCTCTCTCTCTCTCTCTCTCTCTCTCTCTCTCTCTCTCTCGACTGACGTCATGCTATCACCTGACTTGACGACATTTAATAGGAAGGTAAACAAACACGCCTGTTCCTTGCAGCATTCTCCGGGTCAGTGTGGATTGTCCTTTGGATGCCCGTGCATGCTGATGGTGTGCATTCTATCGCTTGCATCTAATCATATTGACACACTTCTCTTACAGCACTCGGAAAGTGCCTAGAATGAATTTATTATTAACATTTCAGTGCTCATGCAATTAAAGTGGATAGTTAAGCACTGTCACGTGAACAAGAACTGGCCATTATCTGCTGTCTGCTAGGCATACTATTTCTGGTCAATGTACTCTGCTGATATGATAATTCTGGCCTACCTCGGTTTTTTTACTCGCAATAGTTTTGCTGGTTATGACCGCATGTTTCATATTATTAAACCGAACCCTGAGATGATGCAAAATAGCTGTTGCATGCCTGTAATGCCGCCCTGCTTCGGCCCAGGGGATAAGCTCTTCGCCTCTGATGACCGAGGTCAAGGTAAATGCATTTGGCGACCAAGGTCATTGGCTCGAGCCAAGCAGCATATGCAAAGCGTCTGGATAGAGATCAAGCTCTCCCTTAGGGTGCTATACAAATGATTGATATTATTATTTTGGTAATGTTCAATGACCTGCAATCATCTTAAAGTTTGCTCTGGAGAAGAACCGAGACATGTCAGCAATTTAAAATGCTATGCTTCCTGATCACAGCTCCTTGAAGGATGATCAGTGACCGCTTGGCACTCAGCTAGTGCTGTAGGGAGTTTCCCTGGGATATTCTGGCTCTTCTATCGGTACCGATATCCTCACAGCGATGTATATCCGTCGCAGCTTCATTCACACACTGAGTGCAACTTGCTTTAGTAATTATCCCGCATGAAACGATCGTAGTATCAAATGCCAATGACAAACAAAAAACAGTTGTGCATGCAGTATGGCTATGTGTCGCTGCAAATAGGCACTACTGCAAAAATGTGCAAGGAGCATCAGTAAAACGGTTGGCAAGGTCGCTGCGCTTGCACACAGCATACTAGAGTGAGCAAGGAAGTCTAGCAGCCGCTGGTCGACCTTTTCTGTTTCAGCCTGGCACCATGATCGAGTGGGGAAACCACTGGGCTCGTGGGATCATGCATAGAAAAGAAAACAACGAATCCGTCTGCGGGTTCTTCTCCCACATAGGCGAGCTGTATCAAGCTCACCACCTATGGGGTGAGTACGACCTTTGTTTCCTGTCAGCAACACCCTACAAGTCCTGTGTGCCACGTGTCCCGTGCAAGCTGCCTACAGGAGTCGCGACCCAAGCGACCCTAGTAGTGCAAATATTGCACACTGATTAAAAATATTGCAAATATTGCATAGATTTTGACTTCCTTTCTCAGCCCATCAATACTTGTTGTGCCATGCTCGGCCTTGCTGAAATTGGTCTTTCCAAGTATTTTGCTTAATCTCCACAGCCGTTCGCATGATTCAGTTCTCTTGCCGGCTTTCGCCAGTGTTTCCCAAGTATCCCATTCTGATACCGCAAACAGACTTTTTCACACGTTACCTACACGTGTGCACTTTCTAAAGTTCCATTTGGTGGCAGGCAGCGGATACTGCACTCAGTGCAGGCTCTTTATTGTCGTTTGTCTATTTTCAATGCTATCGTTTTGCAGCATACACGGATCTGCAGAGCAGGAAGGAAACCCGTGAGGCCGCATGGTCTCAGCCCGGATGGGATGACAACGTCCGCTATACAGGTAGGTGCAACTTGCTTCCTGTGAAAACTAGTTACTAGTGTTCTGTGCCAGGCCTGCCGAGTGGCTTATAGTAATCGTGCCGCATTGTGGGAGTAGCCTTAGGTGTCCAGCAGTGGGATGCCAAAAGCTTTCGCTTATCGCTACCCCTCAAGGAATGAGGCTACGACTTGTGCATGCCTTTGGTTGGGGAGAAGGTATCCAGCAAGAAATCAATCTGCATGATCCCCTCGAGGGCTTCGGCTCGAGAAGCAACTGCGGGAAAGCTACTGCAATCAGCATGAGAGCAGGCGACTGGGCGAAGGAGGAACTGAACATGCTCTTTGCTTCTGTTGCCTCTGCTGGCTGTCAGAGCCTTTCTATCGCTTGTTTCTTCTAGTCTGTGCCTGCCTTAAGCAAAGCTGCAATTCATCGTAAAGTTTTTCGGTTCGCAGATGTACAACAAGCAGAGGCTGTCGAGATCAGTTGATCGAAGAGCAGATGGCATACTAGGTTGAGCTATGACAATGCTTCCATTGATAAAACGTGCCGAATTGTAAGCTTCGGTCGGATGGTAATACTTGATAAGTTCCACTATTACTTTCTGTACTGTTTTATGAATCGAAAGACATTCAAAAATAAGGAATTTTCCGGGTAATCGTGTTAGAACTGCTTAACATTCTGATGCAATCGATGTTGACTGAATAGGAGCCTCCACAATTCTGCAATTCGATGCACCTCTTCACGTGGTATTATTTACCTTATAAATCAGGGAACTCAAATATTTAGGATGGAAATATTACCGTTGAAAACTTGTTTTATTGGGCTCAATAGGTACTTGGTGTAAACAAAAATAAATACAGCTCGTTCAAACTACATGAGGTACTATATACAATACTACCTGTGCTCACTTTCAGGTCCCTTCACCCCCTGGCTCCAGCTTACCTACCAGAACTACTCTCCCACCAGGCAAATAATCATACAACCCACTGTTTTGACTCGAATTGTTTAGCCATGCTTAGTAAGAAGCTCAAGACCGTTGAAGACTGTACCTTATTTTGTATGCTCCCAAAGCCTGGAACTCACTGCTCATACACGTCACAACGTTCCCTGACCTAACGACGTTTAAAAAGAAGCTTAAAACGCACCTTTTTCGTACAGCGTTTGGCGGGTCTTTATGATTCATCCTTCCTGTGCATGTACCTGCTTACGCAGTGTCTGCTGCTTGCGGATGTTGCCACCAAACATTTCGTAATGCTTTATCTGCAGCATCTGCCAATTTCTCTAGAGCAAGAGAGAGACAGATTCAGTTCTCTGAGGGTGCTAGACAAATGTGTTATTATTATTATTATTATTATTACTGTTTCTATTATTACTTGGGTTGATACTGGCTTTGGAGTATGTAAGTGTCTTACTAAGTAAGCTTACGTTTACGGGCATTAAATAATAATATAAATAAATATGTATAACTAGCATGCTCTCTCTATACCTACATATACACATCACACACACACACACACACACACACACACACACACACACACACACATATATATATATATATATATATATATATATATATATATATATATATATATATGTATAGTGTGTGTGTGTGTGTGTGTATGATGTGTATATGTAGGTATAGAGAGAGCATGCTAGTTATACATATTTATTTATATTATTATTATATATATATACATACATATATATAAATATATATATATATATACGTATATATATATATATATATGTATATATACGTATATATATATACGTATATATATATATATATACATATATATATATATATATATATATATATATATATATATATATATATTGTATATACGCTCTATGCATCGGGGAGTAAATAACATTGGAGTGTGTGTATGCACCTAGGTCGTGTTTCGACTCCTTAGGCAGCCAATCATACATTGCTTGCTGCAAAAATGGAGATAGCTGCCAAGGTTTTCTGTGGCCATATAAATGCTGCTGTTATACTAGATTACTTTCATAAGTGACCCAATGCCTTCGTAATACCACGATGCTACTACACTACTGTTGTCAACATTGCTTTTCACTTAGTTTAAAAAAACTAGAATCTGATCAATGTAGCAATATTGAATCAGCTGTATTTGGCGAGTGGTGAAAGCTGCTGAAAGCGCTGATTTCAGGTCATTTTACTATGGTGATTCAATGACAGTGGTATGTATTTTGATGATAACTGGTTTGTCATGCAATCTGTAATTTGTATTGACAGCTGCTATTAAAGTAAATGCTATCATAGAGCATAGCTTTTGTTGCTATTGATTGTCTGCATTTAGATGGTACTGATTTTGTTTGACTACTGATCACACGCTCTACTGATAAAGATCCCATCGAATGTCGCTTATTTTCAGTTCCACTAATCCGCCATCTTCAAACAAGAATTCTCATACCAACGCCGTTTTCTCCAGAAAAGTAGCATTGAAGGTTATCTGCAACCCGACTGGAATGTCTGTGAACTTATCTACCTGCAGCTTATGAATTGGTGTGGCACTGAGCCTTCTTGTGTACTGCGAAAGTACTGGGTTAATTCTTTGCTAATCAGGTCTTCAGACCATGTAATCTGCACGGAGCAGCCTAGTTAACAGATGCTATCGAATAAAAAAATAACAAGCTAGTGACGGACAAATGTTGTCAAGGTGAAATTGTATACTGTTTGCCTGGTTCAGATTTGTCATGAAATGACAAATCTGGTCATCATTCAACTTTGATGGTGAATTTTTTTTTAGCTTTGCATGCTCAAGTAAATTGTCGTTGGAGCAGAAGAGTGGTTAAGACGTCTGCTTGGGGCGCTAGAGAGGTATACTTGATAAGGATTTATAGTTCAATAATACCAAAGGAAATTTAGGTGCCGGTTCTGTGAAGAACGCTTATGCACTTGGTGAAGGGTCACTTTAATACACCACCACGGCAAGGTATTCTATGTATAATGCTATGCGGTGCCAAAACCATTACCTTTTCAGTGTAAAAATTTATGTTCGAGCATCTTAACTATACCTGACCGTCGTAAGTGTATGATCAAGAGAATTCGATAAGAAAAAGCTTACTGGAGCACCCCCCCCCTGTGGTGACGGCATTGGCGACATCTACGCTGCCATTGCTTCTGTAGAGGTTATTGCCAGGAGTGCCGAGCCGAGTTCTTTCGGTCTCAGCTGGTATCAGCAGCATCGGCGGAGCTAAGACACGCTAGGTGCCAAAGCACCAGCAAGGCCAGGGACAAACTGGCTCTCGCTCAACTAGCAGTACTGTCCCTAAGAGTCGTGCTCTGGTGAGCACTTGCCCAGCAGAGCTTCCTCAGTTCCAGTCTTGCTATTAACATGTTGAGTCGTCGACATGAGTCATGGTCAGTCGAGGCAAGCAGTGAAGAAATTTAGGCCAGCCTCTACCTGCCAGTGAATGCTTAAAATAAGATAAGCCGTGCAAAGCAGTCCGACAAGCAGCGACGTCTACCCAAGTTGGACGAGCTGAGCTAGCAAAAACCTTCAGGTACTACTAATCTAGCTGTGCGAGGCAGACTGATCCCTTTATTATTGCCAATTGTGGATATATACTATACTTGCGAAATCGGTAGAAGAAATCTTGTGCCCAACAGAAAGAAAACTAGAAGCTAGAGATTCGCCTGTTTCTCACAGCATTCTACTCCGTCCAAGTAAAATGCCCTTTGTGTGCTTGTGCACGCTGGCACTGAATACAATATAGCTAGCCCTCTGACAGGTTCTTTTCCAGCCTGCGCTAAGTGCCTAGAAAGAGATTTTGTTAGCTTAAGAGGCTACGCAAATTTCTTACTACTATTATTGTCCTACAGCCGCTGCCTGCTCTTTGAGATTCATCTAGCTGTTTGTGGCATTCGATCTTAGCGGCTGCTAAAGGCCGTTCTTCTCTTTACAAAATCTGGTCAACGTTTACAGCATGTAGCCCGACTGGCATACATCGCAGGCTGCATGGCCGAATACGACGCAGGAAGTTTTTGCAGTCTGAATTATTGACAGTGTTCTAGCAGACCCTGTGGTTGTTGGTATGCGAATTCTCGTTTCGTATCCATCCTCACGGTTGGCGGACTTGGTAGGCTCTGCATTTTGAAATTACACACTTAGTGGGACTTGTGCACAAGTGTCAGCCTCCTCCTCCTCCATCTCTGAGCGCCAGCAGGTGCGAACAGGTGCTTGCATGTGCTCACAAGATGATAAATTAGTGGTTCCCTTTCGTTCAGAGACATGAACGACTCAGCTCTAGAATGCGAAGTTCTTGGAAAGCGACACCCACTCTCCTGCTGCCGATTGCGGCACATCATGTCCAGCTATAATGCGCCGCTACTCCAAACGTTACTCACTTCCTTGACTGTCATCAAGACTCAGCTTTGATTCTCATTGTCTCATTTTTTGGCGTGACAAAGTTGGCTAACGAATGCTCACCAAAACCAACCTGGCTTTAGTGTGCTGAAGAAAAGTATCTAGCGTATCAACCAATTTGTCTTTGTGGCTTTGATGAATTAAAGATGAAGATGGGTACGATTCGCAGGGACATACCCGGACATATCAAAACTACCAAGGGAAAACGACGAGAAGTACCTAGGCTTTTAGTCTTATTAAGAGTGTCACCAAATCAGGTGATGTTGTCTTCTCAGCAGCAAGAGAGTTTCGGGCACAACTGGAGTAAGAGAGGCTTCCATTTTTTTCGGAACTTGAGTGCCTGAAACTAAGGATTTTTTCCCTGGTCAATAAGCAATATTCTAGTCCAAAGCCAGAATTTCCTACTACACTCTGGTGAATAGTTTTTCTGGAATTATGCTCATGTTTAATACCACGGTTTTTGTTCTACATGTGATTAGCACAGGTTCTCAAGGAACTTGGACAACGAAACACCAATAAGCTGCTTATTTTTAATCCAGAATATACAGCTTTCGCGTAGTTTTCAGTTCATATAGTTGGATTATGGCTACATATATATATATATATACTTTTAGTTTTGCATCAAATATCAGCAATCGCCATCGTAGTAGGCCAATCCATTTCTATCGCTGCTAAGTTCTCACTTTTTCATTATATATGCACACTGAGCTGATTAGTCATTTAGTCGACCTCAAAAGCTTACAAAAGCTTCGCCACCAAGCATGCTCCGGTAAAGAATTGCAGAGCACAGCAGCTCAGTGATAAAAATAACCCGCTCTAATAATCTATTTCTCACACAATCTTGCTCTGTGGAAGCCGCCCAAAAGAAGCACAGTAAAGTTCGTTTGATTGTCGGGATTGAAGATGTGAGCTGACTACACCACTCAGCGATGATTCATGAGCTACACAGGGTAGAGCTCGTTCGCCGAAGATTCGGATTACCACTGGTTACGCTGCATTTTTCTGGCTTCTACCTAATCGCTATTGGTTGCTATCATCTACATATGCCGCTGTCAAGCTGGCGCATTTATTCCTCTTTGAACTTCCCGGCATTTATAACGTAAGAAACCGTTTAACCATTTAACACATTAATCAGCGAATATCTTCTAGTTAGCGATCTATCTCACAGAAGACATGAAGCATACTTTTAGTCTTTAAAGAGCGTGCTGTGTAAGAGGGGGGCTGACCGCTGAAAGTAAAAGCGACCTCAAGAAATGTGTTCAACTAAATTCCTTACTTGACGAGACTCTCAGGAGATCCTCAAGAAAAAGAGTGACTGGTTCACACTTGCTGCACTTTCCGAAAAGCGGGGTGATATTAATAGCTGCTGCAGTGACTTAACATATCTCGTACGCTCTATCAAAGCGCGAAGTACAGTAATGTTACAGATATATTACGAAGTACAGATATATTACGAAGTACAGATATAGTAACTTTTCTACTGATAGCTTTTACGTTTCTGCTACGGTTCTTCGGTTCCACAGAGTGTCCTGCAGGACTGAATGGTAACTCGATTCACAATTAGAGCATGATAAATGGTGCTCGCAAAATTCTTAACGCTCATATAGACATATTCAGAGTCAGTAAAAGACCAAATTCCTAATTCGGGCCATTGAATGCTATTGCTAGCTGCAGGAGATTAATTCTATTTTTGTATTCTTGTACTTTTTTAATTTTATATTTTACTAGCCCACGTCAATCGTGTCTACGTATGGACTGCATTTTTAATTAAAATTGTCTGCTACTCTGATCTTGGTCCATTGATTAAGGCGATGCTTTGCTTGGCACTGATGATTATTGACATCCTGAAATTTACTACGATGAGAGACTTTCACATTTGTAGAGCAAAGACAATGCACGGCTCATCTTAATGCAGGTAATCCTAAAGTCAGAGGAAAGATATTTCTGTTCATTTAGTACATTTCAAAAGTTCATACAGTTTCTTCAGATGGTCACTAATGCTCTTTCCCCCGGGGGCTTTATTTTGTAGCATGTCTTTTTGATGATTTACAGGCATGCTGTTCCAGCTTATAGAAGCCTTCGTATTCGGACAGAACTAGGCCCAAAAAAGGCTTTGAAGACGGATAGCGACTTATAGCTGCAGCGCAAATGCAAGCATGTACTCCGATAGTTGTGAAATATGCCAGTGGTTACAATTACCATGACTTAAAATAAAGATTCTGTAATCCAAAGCGGCGAGAAGTCTAATCGGCAGCGAGAGAGGTTTCCATGCGTCCATGATCCTCTGATGCATACAAAAACTCTCGTAGAGCGCTCAGAGCAACTAAAGATGCTCGCCCTTGACAACTGAGGTCAAGATCATTGACTTTTACAACTAAGGTCGCGGGCTCGAGCTCTGACATATTGAAGTGCCTGGTTACGGATTAAGTTCTTTTAGGGTGCTATACAAATGAATTATATATATATATATATATATATATATTTGTATATACATATATTTGTATATATATATATATATATATATATATATATATAATCACACATTCTCTTATCGGCTATGAGAACTCAAGAACAACAAATAGTATGACGGCGATCATAACCCAACTGATATAATAATAATAATAATAATAATTCACTGATAAAGCGCCCTCAGAGAACTTAATCTCTCTCTAGGCGCTTTACATTTGCTGTAAAGTGAAATACAATTGAATGGTAAGTAAAATCATGCTTGAAAAGCAAACGAAATGAATAATATGGTTAGGGGTGACATGCACAGGGTCAGCATGCAAATGTGGTTAGTGGGAGCATGCACAGTGTCAGCACGCATAAGCACATCAAGGACGAATCACAGGGACCGACTAATAGCTGTCCTAAATAGGTGTGTTTTTAGCTAATACACTACTGTCTCCATATAAGGTTATGCAAAAAGATACTTAATAATGAAGCCGTTGATGTAATTTCAAATAGCTGTGGAAACCCTCCTTTGCGTACCGGGACTAGGTTTAGTGGATACCTTACTTCTGTAAATTGTGTTATGTTATTTTTTATCTTTTGTAGAGAGGTGGTAAATTTCTTCATTCAACATCGAAGATTGAGATCATCTCCCGAGATCACCAAGTTTCACTGCCCCCTATAGAGTTTAGAATCAATTTCAAGATGCTCAAACTGGCATACGATTTCAAGAAGCTCAGAATGGTCGCTAGTTTGCACCAGCCTACCGATCCGAGCACCTCGCTCCTCAAGTACGCTGTCAGACCATCCACTCACTCCGGCATCTAGTCAGCTCGCTGTCCCTCGAAATGAATTGAAATACCTTTCGGTGATCGAGCCTTTAGCTCATACGCACGGAGGTCTAGAACTAGCTTCCGGCTGTGATCCCTAACATCTATGACCTTGCACCTTTTTAGTTTGTGCTGAAAGCGCATCTTATTTGTTCAGCTTTCCTTTGGTCCCAGTGTACTCGCCTTTTTTCTGACGCGCTTTCCACGCGTAGCTGCGAATTATTCAGTGCATCTTACTGGCCAGAGGTTCATCTTACGAGCTGGTGGCCACGAGTGTTGTCATGCTTACTTTATCATGATGGCCTAATCACGATACTTGTTTACTTTTGCATGCTTGCTTCCATGCATGTCAGACATAATTGGTATTTAATCTTTGTAAAGCATCCGGAAAATCAAATTGTCATACGGTGCTATGTAAACGACTTATCATTATTATTTTTAAACTGTGTAACGCATCATTTGATCGTTGTAGCAGCATCATTTCCCAAGTTCTTTTGCATGTTTGGAAAGTATAGATCAAGTCCATTATTACCTGCCAACTTTACTTCTGTAACCAAGAAATTTTTTAACCTGAAATTAACTAATTTCCATTGAGAAAAAACAATGAAAGTTTCACGTCTTGCGGTTCCAAGTTAGTGAAAAAGAACAGCAAACAAACCAAAATTAATATGGATTTTTTTTAAGTGCCCTACAAAAATGACAAATTTAAAGGATTAATAAATAAGTAGATGCTATTGCTTTTTTGCTATACTGCAATCGTTACACCATCATTGGTAACGAAGCTAAAATTGCAGTATGTATGGTCTGGTGCTCGGCTTGCTTCTTCGAGTACGCTAACACTGTCTCCTTGAATTTGTCAGGATGGGTTACAATAATATGACTTGAAAGGACATTTTGCTTCCCATCATGCTTAGTTCTTTATGATAGCCTGAACCAGCTGCTCATAGTTTTGAGTCTTGCGATTGCCCACTAAGAAGTGGACCGCTGGATCAAAACTGTTAAAAATCATCTTCTCCGTTTTGTTCAGCGTCTTTGAAATGTGACCAAATTCAATTATCTTCCAGATCTGTGATCCGACAAAGACGGTAGGCTTTACCTCTGCCTCCAATGACTTTAGAAAGAAATCTTGGAGGTACTTGAATACTGCTGAATCAAAGTATAATCTACGAAAGATTTATTGATAAGGTGCAACTCAATGTGCAGTTGTGACGTCATCATCTTCCGAGTGTCTACTGCCAGCTAACACTTGACGTGGTTCTTCTCTGCAGAGAAATCCGTCCGTCCCCAATGGCCAGATCCTACGGTGCTAGTGCATCTTGGCACCCTAGTTTTCTCGCAGGCAAAGAAAGCAAGGAAAATCTCCCTGGAGGCCCATCGTGCACGAAACCACTTTTAAGTCTTCAATAATCTCCCAGTCATGTTCCCAATACTTTCAAGGCACTCAGCACTTTGTGACACCGGCTCAGTCCTCTCTAAGATACGCCAAGTGAGCCATAGGAGGAAACAGATACTGAGTCCTGTTAAAAATAGCACGGCTTTGAGATTCTTGACTTGCCTCTCTATGTATAGGTACAATTCGCCTCTCAAGATATGGATGACTTATGTGGCCTCAAATAGACCGGTAGCATTATTAAAGAGGCACAACCCAACTAACCGACCGAAGAGCTAGTAATACAGCTTCTCTGCGCTTTCTCTGATTGCCTACTTTCTTACTTTCAAGCAAAACGTCCCACTACTTGCGAGCATGAATGATGTCGGAATCTCAGCAAGCCTGGACTATGCAATAAAAAGGTCTCCAATCCGATCGCCGAGTTCCTTCCGGCTTGGAGAGAGATTTGGATTTCTCTCCTCAGCCGCAAATGTCGAATAGGAATCGGGATCTGCAAGATGTCGATTCTCTCTCTTGCCCTAACTAACGAGTGACTCTCTCCCAAAAATGTTCGATTCCTACCCGCGAGGGCGGAGACTAGGAGCAACAGGCAGTATGGCACTGGAGCAATGGATACGTGAATATTTGGATGCATTCCGAGAAGCAACCGTGCAGGTGTAGCAGTTGATGTAGTGGCTCTTTTTTCTTCCTTGTACCAACCTGCAAACGTATCAGAATTATTTAAATTTCAAATGACATCGTACACACCTAATATTTTGTGAGAAATTCCATCTAAAGAGCAGCAATTGTTCACTTCACCTTCACGAGTTCTCCTGCAGTGTTTGAACGTGAAATTAGGTGCCCAGGGCGGCTCGTATAGATTCCCAAAAGGCGCGCCATAGTTGACTATGTAGGCATTGCACTTCTTAAAAAAACACTTTAACGGGTTATTTTTCGCTCTCACCTTGATAAATTATCCACGCAGCAAAATCCATCTGCCGATTGCAAGCAACCTATTGATGATACGTCAACTAAATATGGTTGCTTACTATTCTCTTGCTCTGTAAGAACGTAAGCTACAATTTTCGCTTAAGGCAGTTGCACTGTTACACTCATATAGCTACTATGCTATAATGGTATGTCCACCTAGTCTTCACTATTTCGGGTGGCCGCACAAACGTGGTATACGTACTAACCGGATGTCCGTAAAGTGCTTAACATTGAAAAGAGAGAATTTCAAAGAGTCGTTTATCCCTATTGTAGAAGCGAATCTTTTATAGAAAAATAACCAGTCTCTATTTATTTATGAATAAAAGATTAGAATAACGCACTGTTCTCCCGAAGAAAAAAGTGAAGTCAGTTAATTTGCAGGATCGCAATTCAAAAGCAAAGCTTGGTCGAGGCCTTGGGGAACGTGTTCGCTATTCATCTCCCGGCGGATGAAATTTTGTACTCTCAATAAATAATAGCGACGGACTGCTACAAACGCGGCATGCGGCTTTCTCGTTCAGACTGAACTACACGGCCAAAACCGCGCTCGTAATGGCGTTAGTCTCAGCCGACGCGCGACAAATGCCGGTGACGTCTGAACCGTGCGGCACGGCTAGTTACTCGTAGGTGCTGCACCAATGCACGCAGGTACGGTGACAATGTCATGACGCAGTGGCAACGAAGAGCGTCCTTACCTCAACATGACGAGCCCGCATTCATAGCGTTGAGAAGTCTATTTGGCAGCGACGAAAGGTTACGAAAGGCTATCAACAGCGGCAATTTCGCACATCAATGGCTCTGCGGCCTAGAGCCGACATCAACTCGAACGGCCGAATCCGGAAGCGCTGTCTCTCTCGCGGCGTCAGCTTTTATGAGGCTTTAGCCGCAGGTTATTGTAGAATTGATGTTTAGCCGTCACAATTCAGGACCGAGAATAATTAATATCAGTCGTAATTATTCGCGTGCAGCCTATTTAAAGTGCATAGAACAAGATTTGAGTTCTCTGACGGCGCTGTTCAAGTGTCTTAGAGCCACAGTGGCGCCCACGGAATACAGATTTGCATAGAGTAAACAGCCGAACGCTAGGCCTCGGCAGTGAAGTGAAAGCACCGCGCTGCCGATGGTGTAGCAGTGTGAGGGCTCGCGGGCGCACGAGGACAGCGCGATGAAGAACGAATTCTCCACAAGCGAGTTGTGGTAGAGACGACGACGGCTGTATTATACGCAAGCGGCGAAAGCGAGAGAGTGTACACACCAATATCAAAGCCCGTCGTGTTGGCTGCTCCGAAGCGACAGAAAAAACGATGGATGAAGGCCCCTAGAGAGAGAGAGAGAAGAGGGAGAGAAAGAGAAGAGGGAGAGAGAAGAGAGAGAGGAAGGAGATGGAGAGAGGGAGAAGAGAGAGAGGGAGGATGGAGAGATTGGAGAAGAGAAAGAGCAGAGGAGAGAGAGAGAGAGAGAGAGAGAGAGAGAGCGAGAGAGGAGAGAGAGAGAGAGAGAGAAGAGAAAAAGGAGAGAAAAAGGGAGAAGAGAATAGAGAGAAGAGAAGAGAGGAAGATAGAAGAAGAAAAGAGAGGAGAGGAAAGAGGAAGAGAAAGGAGGGAGAGGGAGAGAGGGAGAAGAGAAGAAGGTGAGAAAGAGAGAGAGAGAGAGGGAGGAGAGATAGAGGGAGAGAGAGAGAAGAAAAAGAAGGAAGAGAGGACTAGAGAGAGAGGGGAGAGGGAAGGAGAGAAAGAGGAGGAAGCTGGAGAGAGAGAGAGAGGAAGAGAAGAGACACTGGAGAGAAGAAAGAGAAGAGAGAGAGGGAGAATAGAGAGAGGAGAGGGGGAAGGAGGGGCGAGAGGAGAGAGAAGGCAGAGGAGAGAAGAGAGGAGAGAAGAGAGCAAATAGAGGGAGAAGAGTATATAAAGAGAGAGAGCTAGAGACGGAGAGATAGAGCGAGAGAAAGGGAGAAGATGAGAGCGAGAAAGATAGAGAGAGAAGAGAGAGAGGGAGAGAGGAGGGGAGAGATGAGAGAAAGAGAAGGAGAGGAGAGAGAGAGAGGAGGGAAGGAGAGAGAGGAGAGAGAGAGAGAGAGATGAGGGGAAGAAGAGAGAGAGAGAGAGATTAGGAGAGAGGGAGAATAGAGAAGGGAGCAGAGAGAGAGAGAGAGAGAGAGAGAGAGAGAGAGAGAGAGAATAGTGTCCACGCAGGCCGGCGAACAAGCAGAAAGTGGGTCGCTGCAGGACTAGCGGGTCATATGACCGCAGCGGACTCCAGTTGCACATAAATACAGCTTTTTCAGCCCGCCTTACGGCAGTGCCTAACGAGCTGATGCACAGCGCGAACGCTGGCCGGGCGTACTGGCATGAGTCCGGCTGGGTCGGAAGAACAGAGGGCGTGGCCACGCCCACTGCATCGATATTCGTGGAGGCAGTCGTGGCGGAGCGAATACGCACGATTCGGTCCTAATATTTGCATGCGTTGCTATGTTTATGATGATAAATTTAGCTACCATGCTATTCAAGCTCTGCATTCATTCAATCTGCTCGACGCTTTTCTTGGGTCATGGCTCGAGTACTTGGATATCGAGTACGGTGCGTTTTTGCTTTGGCAGTAACGTGGACTGCTCGGGAGCCTTAATTATAAAAGATAGCGCAAAATCACCTTTAATTTTATGCTAGAATTGTTTCAGGCTAACACAGACTCTTTACCGGAATCATCACTTATGAATTGTGGAATTGCGTTCATTGTGGGACACAGGCCTGAGATCTGGGCGGGCTTACCGGAAGCATTCCGATTGAAGGCCCAGCGAGGTCAAGGCTATTCTGGGTCCACTGACGTATGTTGCGTCTTCACAAGCCGCTTATGGTTGTTTTACCAATCCGACGTATATCTCAACGCAAGCAATGATGTAGCTCGTGTGTACGATCGGCCGATGGACCCTGTGACGTATGTGAAGTCGCTGGCTGGTGATTTCATATCTTGCTGCGTCAATCGAAACTCCTGCTCGACTGAGTGGTTTCGCGTAGCCTTTTCGTGACAAGTTTGCTTGTCGTACCGTGGACCGAAGTCATTAACGACTTTGATCTGTGGGTTTCTCAGTTTTCCAAGCAATAAGTGGGTTTACATTTTGCGAGATCGTTTCGAGCAGAACCGGCTGCGATACTTGATCCAAAGAATGGCCATGCCCTCCGATCAACCGTTTGTGATCTTCAATGCAAGCAAGGCACCTCCATGTCGGGAAATATTGGACATGGAAATAACTAATACGGGGTAATTTTATGCTGTAACGTTGTCTGCCACTATCAATGAACAGCCGTCTGCGGCTGAACTGGTGTGTTTCGCTCGGTCTAGTATACAAGTTTTCACGGTTCTGTCTCACAGCACGTCTCTGTATTGTAGGATTAACCTCTGGAATTTGATAATATTGATACCGAACGTAATATTTGCGTTTTTTCTGGTCAGCCATCTATGTGCAGCGTGCAAGGAACTGAAGGCATCGAACAAGCCAATATTGACCACATTTTATGTGCTGGTGAGCCTCATACGTAGTTTTTTCAGTCTTTACCGAGAAGTGAGCTTAGATTGATCAAAATTGTTGATTTGGTAGTGCTGAATGTGTGGCATCGCCCTTTTTCTGCATAGCTTGTTAACATACCCTCTGTTTGGATCACAATCCAGTGTGTAAATGCATGCAGTGATCCACAGCTTGTTGTGCTGACTGACCATATAAGTTCCACTGACCGCTTGTGTGCTAGTATCAATCATATTTTATATATAATATAATATTGCACTTGATAAAGCGCCCTCAGAGAACTTAATCTCTTTCTAGGCGCTTTACATTTGCTGCAAAGTGATACGCAATAGAATAGTAAGTAAAATCTTTTTATGTACCGATCGATTAGTAAGACTGCTGTATGCGGCTGGCGAATGCATAAACAGTCTCATGCGAGCCCTATGATTATCTGCCCCTTAATGGTGTACCGTCGAAAGGCTACATGTAGTACGCATTTTCTGTAGATCCACCTAGGCATAGACGAATTTATTCGAAAGGAGCTAAAAGAAAGTTTCCATGCTCGCAGCAGCACTGTAATTGGGTTAGACCGAAACGCTCGCTGGCTTAGTTAATAACTCACGGCCTCTGTGTGGTGCATGTGTGCAGGTTGCTTGACTTTCTCGTGTCTGCCTCAGAACTGCGATTTTTACTGCTACTTAAAGCTGCTATTTGGTGATTATATTTTTGAGACATTTGCACATTCGTCTGAGGCCCCCAGGAGTTCACGGTTTACTAGTGTTGCATTGCAGACAACCTGGCCCCTTTATAGTAATCCCTTGAAGCGTGAAGCAGATGTGTTAGTCGAATGTGACGTGTGAATGGCAGATGTGTTATAATGTGTTAGTCGAACCGAGGCAGAAGAAAATCAGCAGAGCATCAAGCTTTAGCCAAGATTCACGAAGGCTGGCCTGCATCAGGTTAATGTCTCTCTCGAAATGACACACCCACAGACATACACACTGACATACAGACACACATAAACTGACACACAGACACACACACACACACACACACACACACACACACGGACACACACACTGACACACACACACATCGGTTTCTGTCATTCGTTGACTCTCTGCCATACATTAGCTATTGTGTTTGGGTACCTGCCTTTGGCAGCTGTCGTGTTTCTGTTTGGGCCACAGCCCTTGTGACACGGTTTTTTCTTTGGTTATAGGTGTGGATTGTTTCAGGCGTTGGCATTGTACGTGCTGTGGTATCTCTATTTTTGAAGCTCGCCGACCCTTTGCAGGACGGTGTTGAGAAGGTGAGAAGCTCCGTCTTTCTGCTTACGGCAGTTGTTACCACTCCACTGTAAGTGCCCAAGTAATCAGTGTGGCGTCGACATGGCAAGTGCTTCCTTTACATCATCCGGCTTGTATTGTAAGCAGCCGGTTCTTCAGCAGTGCTGCCACCTGCTCGGCTGGTAGTGCCTTTAGACTTATTTTAGGCAGCAGCCGATTGCTGCTGTACCTCACCTTTGTAAGGTGGAAGGCGACATTCGGGCTGTGTAGCTCGGCTTAGTGTGTGTCACTTTGTTTTGGACTGTTGGACCGATGTTTGTGCAGCAGTGATCACTACAACACGTTCAGCACTACTCAGTTTTACTATGGGTTGGCTCACGTCACAGGCTGTTGCACTAACCTTACCCTGGCGGTCTAGAAAAAAAGATGGCACGCTGAAGTGAAGCGCTGCTAACACTATCATCTGCTCGGTGTGTCTGTGCTGTGCGTCGGGGCTTGTGAATTAGGCTGTACTAGCTAGCCGTCGTACTCTTCAGCCCAATGGCCTGCTTCTCTAGACAGGTCTAGATTCAGACCTTTGTCAATAAATGTAATTAATATAATTCATTTTCTTTGCACCCCAAGAGAACTTAATCTGTATTCACGCGATTCACATATAAAAGATTTTGAATTCTTGAGTACTCTTTTAGCTAAGAACTCGTCATTCTGTCACTTTAGCAGAGTGTGCAGGCTGCTATCAAGTACCAGTTACACCGATGTCAGCCACTCGAAGCACTGTCATAGGACGGTGCAATTGACTTGCATGGAAGTTGAGTGCCCAGGCGTTTTGGTTGACGAAGTGGTAGGGTGACGCTAGACAGATAGAACTTTGGATATTCTTTTTTCTCCATTTCTTTTTCAGGGCAGGCAGTTCAATGGCAGCCCTCTTGTTTGCTGTTTTTTTGCACAGTGCAGTGGCTTCAGTTGCAGCTTTCTCCATCCTGCTCTGTAGTGACGTGATTGCCCATTAATTTACAAGGTTGCATCGGTACGCCCATCAGTTGACACTGTTCGACCGGTTGCCTGGCCTTCTCTGCAGCTCTGTAGTGTATTTCCGTCTGTAACTCCACAAAGCCACAAAGACTACGTGTGTGTTATGCAGAAGAGTTTTGTATAGCGCACTAACAGCCTAAGTGGCTTTCGGTACGCATTCGGTAGCCAACAGACTTCATCTCATGCAACAGAGAGACAATGGGAAGCTTGGCAGAGTCAGGAGAGCAGTTGAGGGAGTGAGTAGCATGGAAGTAGTAGCTCAGGGCTGCTGGAAAGGATGGGCCTTAGTCGGCAACAGGAGAGTAGTTGTCGTTGCATAAGAATCGTGGAAGCAAGCTCCACAGTCCAGGATCTGCACAGCTAAAGCTTCTGTCGCCAACGGTCTAAAAACTATCCAAGCCAGCACACTGTCGGCACTCTTGATTTTGTGGCGAGATTTCTCTAAACAGTGTGGAGCTTACCCACTAGGTTCGATGTTTTCATGTGTGAGTATTTTCATGTGACTCGTGCGGATATCTTTGATTGGAATGGTGATAGACGGGTGACTGGATGGACCGTGCTTAGATTTTTCTTCAAAAGTCTCGACTTCTGAATGAGTGATCTGTCAATAGCCTCTTTGAAGGATAATAATAATAATAATAATATATTTGTTATAGCACCGTCAGAGGACTCAATCTCGTTCTAAATTCTTCACAAGGATGCAGGGACAAAACCTGAGGCTAAGAACATATTAGTTAGGTTTACTGGGCAGCAGCAATTCTAGGCATCTAAAGATGGAGAGCAGTAGGTTGAAGTTCTAAGGGGCTAGTAGTTGTATATAGAGTTGGGAACTTGGAGATGAAATGATCATCGGAGGCAATCTTCAAGGTTGACCTCGAGGCAAAGCAAGGAAAGGAAGTTGAAGAAACCAGAGGAGATGTTACTATGTGTATCGACTCAGATCTCATCAATTTTGTTGACAAATAAGCTTGTAATACCGAGCTGGTTTAGTCCAGAGGTTAAGGTGCTTGCCCCTACCAAGTTCTGGCTGAAGTCGTGGTCTCGAGCACCGAGGCTTATGTCAAGCGCCTGAATAGAGATTAAGTTAAGATTAAATTCAGGACGCAATACAAATGAATTATATATATTTTTTAAATGGCTGCACGGATCGGTAGTTACAGTGCTGACCTGTGTGCGGTTAAGGATATGGCTAATGTTCGACATCAGCATTTTTGGATTGGGCATCTGATTATGATTCCACTATGTTTTTATAGATGCTTTACTTGGCCTTAGCTAAGATGGGATTGATATGACCTGGCATGCCAGTTGATGGAAAGTCAATTCTTATGATGATAATAATAATAATACACTTGATACATTTTTATAGTTTGCATGGTTTTGCAAGCTGGGTCTTTGCAGTCCTAACTAATAATAATTATAATAATGCACTTGATCAAGCGCCCTCAGAGAACTCAATCTTTCTCTAGGCGCTTTACATTTGCTGCAAAGGGAAATGCAAGCAACTTCCGCAGAAACCGTGGGGCATCTGGCCGAATGTGTACGTTGTTCTTGGTCAGTGGAATAAATTCATTCCGAATATCGGCTGGCAGTGTCCGTGTAAAATTCTGCTAGTGCACTCTGGTCAGATGGAGGATTAAGGAAGAGAGATACGAAGAAACATTTGCAGGCAGTCTCATGTCAAGAGTCTTAAGGTTTTTTAATTCACCGACGATTTTTGATACCGGAGAAGACACATTCTGATGAGTGAATGAGATTTGCATGAGGTCAGATATGCAGAGTTTGGTAATAGTACTAGTTGATGTCATGCAATACAAATGATTATTTGATCGGCAGTGTGACCTTTGTTGTAAATAGGGATAACGAGCCACAAAGACAATGAAGATGCCGACATTAGAAAGTTTGCGTGCATTGAGTCAGTTGGAATATCATCAGTTGGAGTCAGTTGGAATATCAATATGCCGCCCTGGTTTAGCTCAGTGATTACGGTGCTCGCCTCGACTGATGTCTGGCCGAGGTCGTGGTGTCGAGCCCCGTGGCATATGTGAAGCACCTGAATATAGATTAATTTCTCTCGGGCTGCTATACAAATCAATTATTTAGTATTTTAGTTTAACAAGAATGCTCCTACGGCCTGTTTAGAGAAAGGAACTTTGTTTTTGGGTGCTTGATACAGTGCTTGTTACTAACCTTATGGCACTGGTCTATTTGCAGCAGGTTGTAAAGCATGCAGATAGAGATTAAGATCTCCTAGAGCGCTATGCAAACGCCCTTCTACTAAATTGTAAGATGTTTGCAATCACGAGTCTTGGCTGTGGCAGCCTTAAGCATTACTTAGTTGACATCGCAGCTACTGGGCTGTCGTCGGGACTGCACTGCTTGCAGGCTGTGGTGGCAACAGCTCTAAATCCTGCTACTGCATGGTGCTCATCATAAATTTGCCTACTTTACTTGAGGCGATGCCCTATTTTTAAATGAAGGCTTTCCTCATCTATTGTGCACAGAGAGGGACTAGATGTTCACATCGACTTTTGCCTTGTATGTTCATCATTACATACCTATGCCTGGTGCAAAGCAGCACAATACTGTGGTATCCTGACGAAACCTCTAAGTTTACCTTTGTACATTTCTAGGCATTTATAGCTGTAAGTAATAGGCTGCTGCGGTGCATTCTTGCTTTCCCGAAAATATAATTACAAAGATCTGTTGGTGCGTGATTTGCAAAGCAAGCATTTGTCACTCGACTTTTGCAGTGTTGAACATGCCTGAATGCAGACTCCCAGTGCTGTATACTGCATTTGCTGCACTAAAGTCGCTAGGAGTATGTGAGGTCTTCAACCAATCATCAGCCATTTGATCGGGGGGGGGGGGACATAATAGCAATAGATAAACGATACATTCTCCTCCACCTCAGTTAGCTCAGGCGTTTATCACTCAGTTGCTACGTGGGAAGGACGGGGGGGGGGGGGGGGTTCTCTGCCTCATGGAATCCATTATGCCGTATCACCTATTAAGGAGCTTGACCGAGCTTGCTTTCATTCTTGTTTTGCGCTGTTGCATATTGTGAGATGGACGTTCTGCATCTTTAAGTTGTATGCTGTCTATATGGATCCATATCCATCCTGTGGATTTATCTGTTCCGTGGCGATCCACTTGCTGGTACCCTGGCCGATGAAGTGACCCTATAGGTACGCACCGATGGTACAGCTAGCAGGTCATGCGTGCCCATGCGTGTCGGAGGATGATTGCAAAGGCATCGTTTGCGCGCCCGGCGGGCCGGGTGCCTCCCAGCGGTGTGCTAGGTGTGCTAGATGCTCTGAGTCGACTGCTCGCCGGCTGCTGCACTGCTGCTGCCCAGCTACCAAAGTAAGAGTGGTAATACCGCGCCACTGCCGGGTGTAATTCGTGATGAAATTTTGTAATTCGGCTTTCTCTCTTCTCTTTGTAGAGCATGTGGCTGCTGCTGCGCTTCTTTCTGCTGGCCAGCGAGCTGGCCATCGTACTATTTGGAATGGGCTTCGGTAAGCTCGGCTGGCTCGGACGATCGAAGGAGCAGCGGGCTAGCATTGTCAAAGCAGTTGCCAAGCCGCTACAGCTGCCTAGCTTCTCCCTCTTTTTTCATGCAGGCAGCACGGGTTTGAGTAGCAAGACCACGATAAGAAACATCCTGTTCGGTACCAGCATAATAGCACTGATCTACTCGGCCACGCAGGTGAGCACAGCTTCTGCTGCTGCTGAGCACAGCTTCTGCTGCTGCTGAGCACAGCTTCTGCTGCTGCTGTGATATTACGTCGAGCAGCATGACTAGTTGTCAGGATAAATCGTCGGTGCGCCACGCTAGATAAGGTGGTTGCTTTCACGACCTCGGGACCGAGGTCGCGAGTTTGATTTCTGCTGTGGGCGATCCTTTATCACCACTGCTTGCAGTCGTGATAGCCGTAAAGGCTCTTCTGTCGCTATACAAAAGAGGCTGTTTAACCAGCTAGGATTTATTTATTTATAAATGAAGTGAGTGAGAAGCTGAGCGATCCTTTGAAAGGTCAGATACAGGTCAGATAGGTAGAGTGTGTGCATCGTGCCTCTCTGCCTTTGTAGCAAATGTAATGTGCCTAGAAAGAGATTTGAGTTCTCTGAGGGCGCTTCATCAAGTGCATTTTTATTATTATTATTATTTACCGAGCAAGCAGCGTTACTTTGAGGACTGGTGGTGGAAGTTGTACCATATAAGCACCATAGACAGACGAAAACAGGCAGACAGCGAAATGCACGGCTTTGCATTTGGAAATTTACATTTGGAAATGCATTGCATGGCTCCAGCAGCACACTGCTGCAGTGGTTCGACCGTTAGGATGCACGTGCTCTGGCGATCAGATGAGAGCTAGACAGCCGATACCAGCTTATGCTTATGCACGTTAATTGCTTCTCTTCTAGTGAGCTTTAAAACACTTGCATAATAATATCAATAATAATAATTATTATGATGATACTAACAAGATGTTTGCATAGCATCCTAAGAGAACCAAATCTCTTTTCCATGTAATTTACATGCGCTGCAAACGAAGGCTGCCACTTCAATAGTGCTGATGTGCACAGTTTCAGCATGCACAGTTTCAGCATGCATACCCATATAAAGGAGATTTGCGCTCAGACACAGCAAAGGCTGTTAGGAACAGGTGAGTGCGTAGCTTCTTTTTAAATGTCGTCCAGTCTGGGGATGTCGAGAGCTCAATCGAGAGGGAACTCCAGGCTGTGGAAGCATGCAAACTAATGGCGTGGTCTGAAAAAGGTTTTCAGTAGGTTACAAGCACTTTTGAAAGAGAGCCAGAATAGCAGCTGGTACGATGCAGATGCCTGTTTGGGAAGTTGCTAGAGGATAAGTAGGCTGAAGCAAGAGGATGAAGGGGCGAAAGTTAAGTGACAAACCTTCGAGTCGATACGCAGCCTGGTGGAAGGGCCAGTGTAGGCTGGTTAGAAGTGGAGTAATATGGTAATTTTGATGCCCATGATAGACAAACCTAGCTGTTAAGGTTTTCACCCAACTGTAAATGCCTTATTGCCTAGGCGCAACGCCTCCCGAGTAGTTAGATACAAAAGTAGAGAAGTAATGTCACAAAGTCACGAACTAGTTCAGTTGTGGTATTCTTGTCTAAGCAGGTGCCGACTTAACTGTAGAGTAGAGGTGCTGGTCTAGTGAAACGTCACCGCAGAACAGGACACCCAGATTGCATGCAGATGCTACAAAAGATATGCTGGCCCAGCCTAGCCCATCAAATATGGGTTACCACAGGCACTTGTACGGGGCCTGTCTTTCTTTTCACCATATACAGTACAAACTCTATTCGGCCTAACAGAATCTAGGCTTTTTCTTTCGATGTCTATACCCGCTACGTGCGCACTCGTTCCAACAAGTGTAAAGTGCCTAGAAAGAGTGAGTTCTCTGAGGGCGCTATATCAAATGTGTTATCATTATTATTATCATAAAGATGAAATCGTTTGATCTTGCTTCTTTTACAGCCCATGTAAAGTGCCTAGGAAGAGATTAAGTTCTCCATGAGTGCTAAAGAAATTTATTATTATTATTGTTATTGATTTCTCTTGTCCAGGCGGTGCTGGAGTTTTTGAAGCCCGACGTGAACTACCACATTTTAGAAAAAAATTACGACCTCTACGGCAATGGAGGCATGATTTTTCTGTCTGCGACGTCCTGGCTGTTCTTCGTGGTAAGTCGCTGAATGAGGATTTTCTGGTTTGTTTTGCTTACCTGCAACAATCTCTCCCTCTCTCTCTCTCTCTCTCTCTCTCTCTCTCTCTCTCTCTCTCTCTCTCTCTCTCTCTCTCTCTCACTGAGCTGGACTTGCATATTCAGAGGCTCGAGGTCTAGTTGTGAAAGAAATTGTGTTTAGTTGAATACTTGTATAGCTGCCTTGGCTTGGCAGCTTTCCATGCCATCATGATGTGTGCACCACAAGAGCCGCACAATTAATCTTTCTTCTACTCTCTTGCAGGTTTATGTGGTGATCATCGTACTGCCACATACCCGTGTTGCAGAAAGGTACCGATTGCCAGGTGCGTGAGAATGGTCTGCAGTAGCCACTGAGTGCTGTCTTAGCTCTTTCTTACGTCTTTCTTAGCAGACCATCGTGCTTTCTGACTTGATATGTATCCTCCTTTGACCCTCCTTCATATTTGCCCCACTAAAACAGAAATCAACTTCAGTGATTTCCAGGCTGACATTAACTCACATTTCAAATTCTACATTGATCCGTGACGTCTTGGCCTAGTTATGGAGTCTACAAGGCACAAAGCCACTCTGTAAATAAATCTGTTTAAAAGTCGCAAGTATGCCCCTCAACGAGCTACAAACAAGTACCTCGATGTAGCGAGGTTTACAAAGTTGGGACACGAGTCGCATAAGATGCTGGGATCGGCAACGTTTGTTTGTGTAAATATGTTGCCTCCGGTTTACCTCCGGGTTAGACACAGTTTGCATAATCATATATCCCTCTTGTTTATAAATCGTCTGAACTTTCGATCCCATTCCTAGCATGTTTTTCTGTTGAAAGGTACCTTGAATATATACTCGTTTGCTGGACACATTTTTCTCATATTTCGACGACATTTACCCTTTATGAGACAAACAGCAATAGGTGTGCATCGGTAAGACCTATTTGATGGCTGGTGGGAAATGATGATAACTATAAAATAATCTAGTTTCTCGTAAAAGAACTGGAGTTCTACTTGCATAAGCAGGTATACTTAAATAGTAAAAGTGTTGACTGTCCTTGTTCTTTATAGCCTCCTGGATTCATCCTAGGGTGGGGCATTTAGTTGGTCATATTTTGGTAATACCCTGAGTTACGATGTCGTACAGTTGCTCTGGCTGACCGAAATGCTGCTCGCTAGACGACGAGATACTGTTTACAGCTTCAGGTGGCCCTCCAATCTGTCTCTCAGATGTTCAATTTGGTATAAATTTGGAGATTGGCTCAGTCGATAAGGATTTTGACACCCGATTCTGCCAAGAATGGCTTTGCTTCAGTTGCGTTATGGTTGGGTCATTATTAATAACACTTTTACGATATTATGACAATTTTCCTATCCATAACCCCTTTTATATGCTGAAGGGTTCTGACGCAGAAGCCAAAATGCGTCGCCGAATAAGAGCACTTTCACCGCCATACGTCATTGATTGTAACGAGTCCATGTGAAACTCTTCACCTTTCTTCACAGCAGCCAGAGGTCCCCCGTTGGCCATCTCCGAGGATCATGAATTTACTTTTGCCGGTCCATTTAATGCTGCTCCAGTCATCAGCTGCAAGATCGGCATGTTGACATGCCTGTTGCAGATGGTTTTTTGTCCTCACTCGTTAAGTAATGTCTTGCTTTTGCTGATTCTTTTATAAAGGCCATACTCCCAAAGCATCTCACGAACCGTATCGACACACACCGATTTGGAGGTTGCCTCTTCCTTCTCCAAGGACTTTTAGAGAGGGCTCTCCTTTCACCTGTTGCAGCCAGTTGCAGTAGATGATCGTCCCTTTTTTGTCTTCTCACATGGCTGGTCAGAGTGTATAAGACATATCCGTGCTAGCCCCCTAGAAGAACTTCTTTGGCTTGTACCTGCCACTCTCCTCGCTAATACCAAGCTCGCTAATACTTTCACGTTGCTTAGATCTATCTTACTTTAGGCAGCGATTCACGTTGCTTAGATCTATCTTACGGTAGGCAACGATTTGATCTTAAATATGGCTACGTAGTTTCCCTGTCTTTGCCATGGCTGTAGGGCATCATATGACCAGTTTCATACGTGTGGTGAGGTCAGGGGGGCCAAAAATAACTAATCTCCCATGCGCAGGCATTGGTGTTAAAACCTTGAGCTATTTGGATTTCGCGTTTCCACGACATTTGAGAAGAAAGCTAAAACACACCTATTTATCACAACATTTAGTGGGTCATTGTGGTTCTTTCTTTTGTGTGCTTATTCGTGCTGACAATGGAAATGCTGACAATGACAATGACAAATGTGCATGCTGCCACTAAGCATATTTGCATGCTGACACTGTGCCTGTCACCTCTAACCATGTTGTCCTTGTTGACCTTGTGTATGCAACAACTAACCATATGATTGTTTCCCTTTGCAGCAAATGTAAAGTGCCTAGAGAGAGAGATTGAGTTCTCTGAGGGCGCTTTATCAAGTGCATTATTATTATTATTATTATTATATAATGCTTCCTCTACAGCCTGTGTAGTGCCTAGAAAGACATTAGGTTCTCCGAAGGCACTGTAGAAATATGCTATTATTATTATTATTATTATTATTGTTATTACAAGTAAGGTAGTCGCACTTCGAATGCAATCATATTCTGCATTTTTTAAGGTAGAGCATAATTCTAGGCCACCAAGGTATTTTTATATCAAAGTTATCGTCGCGCCAGCCATTGACAGGTTTTTCGAGTAATCGATCGGGTTTATGTTGGCTGCAGGTGAACTATGCTGGACCCTAAAATGCAGCTTATGTCGACTCACCACGTGATGGTAGCACCACATAACTTTCTTTTATCTTTCTAGCACTGCCGGCCGGTCATTTAACGCTTTGAGGCATTAGGTGCCGCATAGATTCAGCCGACATCTTAGCCATGCTCTAGTTATGTTCACCAGGGGTGCTTCTGGAGCTCCTTTGAAGTTCATTGGAGCTGCCTGCCTTCTTTGAGCTCTCACTTTTGTATGTCGTACGTTTCCCAGCCCTAAGGTATCCTCGTCAAAATAAAAGCTGACCCGGATTCTCGCTCGTCGACCTTTGGTACCAATAACACGATGCCTCACCCGATTTGTTGTCTGACTTGGCACCGGCCGTGCTTGGTAGGCTATGTAATGTATCTCCGTCAGTAACTCCACAAAGTCATAAAGACCATGTGGGTGTTACGCAGGAGAGTTTTGTATAGCGCACTCACAGCCTAAGCGGCTTTCGGTACACATTCGGTTGCCAACAGACTTCGTCTCACGCAACAAAGAAAAAGTGGGAAGCGTAGCAGAGTCAGGAGAGCAGTTGAGGTAGTGAGTAGCATAGAAGTAGCAGTTCAGGACCGCTGAAAAAGATGTGCCATAGTCGGCAGTTGGAGAGTAGATGTCGTTGCGCAAGAATTGTGGAAGCGAGTTCCACAGTCTAGGACCTGCAGAGCTAAAGCTTCTGTCGCCAACTGTCTTTAAGCGGAGGAACGGGACAGCTAATTTATTGTCCACACAGGACCTGAGGGCGCGAACAGGCTGAATCTGATGCAGCAGTTCAGCTAGGTGCGAAGGAGCCAAGCCGTGGCGGGCCTTGTGGGTCAGCGTAACCCCCCCCCCTGATAAGCGAGTGCAATAAGCTTAGGATGTAGTGTCGTAGCTCTGCCACCGAGTCCCAATTGACCTCCGGCGTTACTAAGACCGTGCCATGATGCATGCACTGCGGGAGCTTGCCTGCTTGTTAGCGCTCGTGGCTACCCGAAGCAGTGGGCAGGGCAAAGTGTCGTCGCTTGCACTATACGATGTAATACATAGCACAGTACATAATGTCCACGAGAACCAGCTGCGGCGGCTGCTGCTACCCTCTGCCTTTGCTAGGAGCATGCAGCTCGGGGTGTTTTTCGTCGATATTCGGTGGGCGGCGTGGCGTTGCCAATGGCAGAGCTAAATGGCATTGGCGTTATCTTGCTGCAGCTCGGAGACGATTCTATGTGTACGCTGCCGTGCTGGCCGTGCTGAATCTGGTGCAAGCTGTGGGCAGCTTGCTTCTACAGAAGGAGGTTGCCGAAGGCTTGTGGTAAGCACGCAGGACCCTGCAAGCTGCAACTTGCTCGTGCTGCTGTAGCTGGTGCCGCAGGTTTCGGTTAACTACCCGAGTGCCTGGATGTGGAATAGCTCTTGTATTGAGCTTGCATTAAAATAACGAATGCATGGCAACCCGGGAGCTGCCTTGTTACCTTCGGCTGAAGAATGCGATTGCTGCCCACATCCCTTCATCGTAGCATGAATGCATGTACCACTCGGTGGCCTGGTGAGGAATCGAGTACGTCTCGGTGTGAGTGTCTCTTCATAACCAACAGGGTCTTTTAATTGCCTGGCTGTTCTTCAGTGTCGCGTGTCTTAAGAATATGCGCTGCCACCCATGGCATGATTCGAATTTCTTATTGTACGGTCCTGAATCCGATGCTTACCGATCGGTCCCACGATCGTCGCGCTCTCGTGGACAGCTCTCGCCCTTGGTTGAAATCGGTAAGCAATAAGGGAGATCGACATCGATCTGGTTTGTCTATCACATTGTCTATCACATTCACATTAATAACTATCGTCAGGCTGGACAGAATAAGCACAAGAGTACAGTGGCGAGTGTTTGTAAAGTTTATTGGCCATGGTGGAACAGACCAAGGCTTCATACATGCCTTAGCAAAGTAGTAACTACATAAAGTGACGGACGTTGATCAGTTTAATTTTCTTGTTTAATTTTATGCACCAATAGCTTCACTTACTGTGCAGCCAGATCTCACAGCCTTATTGTGATAATAATAATAATGCACTTGATAAAGCACCCTCAGAGAACTCAATCTCTTCCTAGGCGCTTTACATTTGCTGCAAAGGGAAACGAGATTGAATCGTGAGTAATATAGTGCTTGATAAACAACATGAACAACGTGGTTAGGGGTGACATGAACAGGGTAAGCATGCAAATGTGGTTAATGGCAGCATGCACAGTGTCAGCACGCATAAGCACATGAAGGACGAATCACAGGGACCCACTAAATGCTGTCCTAAGTAGGTGTGTCTTTACAGGGGATGTTCTGACGCAAGTCAGGAGGGAGCACGGTCTTAAGGATTTCAGGTTTGTACGAGGTAGTGGTAAACTGTTGGATTCCGAAAAGTGGGTGTTACGATGCTTGGCCTGATGCCGGTCGTGCCTTAAACTTTCGTCATGATCGTGCCCTAAAACTATTGGTTCGCCGGTCAGGATGCAACTTACGATATCCGGTTTTAAATCGAGGCTAGTTGCACAAGAACCCGTTTCTTTTATTTTCCTAACCATTGTGTGTGTGTTTATGTGTGTGTGTGTTTATGTGTGTGTGTGTGTGTGTGTGTGTGTGTGTGTGTGTGTGTGTGTGTGTGTGTGTGTGTGTGTGTGTGTGTGTGTGTGTGTGTGTGTGTGTGTGTGTGTGTGTGTGTGTGTGTGTGTGTGTGTGTGTGTGTGTGTGTGTGTGTGTGTGTGTGTGTGTGTGTGTGTGTGTCTGTGCGTGCGTGCGTGCGCATGCATGCTTTATATATGTATTGATGGAACTGCTGGCAGCCCTTTTTGGTGGCACATCGGCGGGCCCCATAAGAATTGAAGGAATTTCGTTATGTGTTTACTGCTCGCTGATACAAGAGAATGTCTGGGCATTCGCATACCTATAAGATTTGCTTTCTGGTTTTCTTTTGCATTTCCAAGGTAAGAGGGGCACGAATCTCAACCTTGCCAGACTTGCTCGTTAGGTTACTTTGCTTGCTGAGAATCCAACAGTTTGCAATTGCTGCCGTTGCATCGGAGCCCGGGCTTGCCACAATCCTGCCTCATATTGTCGTCTCTTTCTGTTGATCTTGTTTTATGAACCATACACAGAAGCAAACTTGTGCATGCCTATGGCGATACCCCGGAGGTTCTGCATGGTTTGCTTAATACGGCTATTTCGGCTAACCCTGCGACTTAACCGTTGAACTGTTGGAAAGTTATCACTGTTTTTTAACTGTTTGGTTGTAATAATAATAATGATAATGCATTCGCATAGCGCCTTCAGATAACTTAATCTCTTTCTAGGCACTTTACATATATTGTCCTTGTTTCCTACAGAGATCCAGTCGTAGCCCTTGATTTTAATATTTTACCAGTAAAGGCTTTGTTAGCTCCATGCCCGACGGTCGACTCATGAAGCCTCTGCAACGATTTAACGTTCTTAATGAAATTGGCCAAGCTCGTTGCTTTCTCTTCTATTCAGCGAATCGGTGTGCCATATTGAGTTGTGACGTCATTTCCTTTCCAGTGTGGTTGACGGCACCACCCTCACATACTTCACGTTGTATGCACCTCTTCTGTATTTTACATTCCTAAGGCAAGCACTAAGGTTTGTACAGATCTCGAATCGGTCGCGTTCATGTACGCCATTGATTTGTCTTTCAAATCATCCGGTCGTGTGCAGACACCGGTTCCTCGACGTTGCAGCTGGCTGCTGCCAGCCCAGTGTGTGCAATTATTTGCTTACTTTGCCTGCAGCAAGCGACCTGGGCTCGACACGCAGTTCTACTACCCCCATGAGGACGATCAAACTGCAGACGAGCACAACCACGGGTCGATCCAGAGCTCGACGCCCGGTCTGCCCAGGCGTAAGAAGATCAGCTTCGAAGACAGCTGCAGCAGTGTCAATAGGAACCTGTGCGACACTATCAGCACGGGAGTGCAAGACTCGCCGAACACTGTGGGCCCCGATGACGGTGACAGCAGCATATTTAATAGCGGCTTGTACCGCGACAGCCGGGGCAGCAGCCTGGTCGGTGCCGGTACCAGTAACGAGGGTGGCGTCGAGGCCTCCGGAGGTGACTTGCTGTCGAAGTATGGTCCCATTTTTCGCCCCCTACAGGCCGATAAAAATCGAAAGGCACCGCTGAGTACGCCGACGTAGCGATGGGGGATGCAACAGCCCTAATATATAGAAACTGTGCTCGGCTCTAATTGACTGCAGCCTGATTGGCACTGCCTGCTCACTGTCTCCTCGCTGCTGCTGAAAGCTCGGTGGCTGCCGCTCGTGCTCCTTCCCGGCAAAGCTTGTTTCTAACGTACGCTACGCTACGTATGTACAACTCGTCCACTCTCGTTTTGCTCCCTTGGCAGAATTGCTTTTTACCAGCTGCTAACCTAGTCAGCGGTTGCGTTGTCGTGCGCGCAACTGAATTGCAACTTTTTTTCTTTTGAGCGCCTGAGCCTTCCCGAATGGTGTGGCAAAGACGTGCGATAGTGCAGACAGGTGATCGCCAGTCTCTCATTTGAATGTCGTTCATAGCTTGTGGCATCTGCGCGCACAGCCGCTGGCTACTCCTTGCGAAGTCGGTGGCTACTCTGTGCCCTATCGAGATAGAGGAATCAAGATTCTTATAGTTTTAGTTTCTTTTTATCCCCGAGTTTTAGCCGAGGGGGGAGGTGCTCTAAAGCTTGGGTCGATGCGAGTGAGTTTGAGTCCTGCTGCAGGCGATCCTGCCCAGTGCAACCTGTTGCTAGCTGCTGCTGGCTCGTTTGCCGATGTATAAATGAAGCTATGGACTCAGTTGACCTTTAGAATGTTGTAGATGCAGCTGTTGGATAAAGACTGGTTTTAAATTAGTAATTAATGCTTGTCGATCATAGGTTAATCAAACTTGATGAAATTTGAATACATAGCATACAGCAACATGGCTTAGCATTGGTGAACCGTAATGGCACACGAGGTAATGTGGCTGCTTTTCACGACCTCGATCCCGAATTCGAGGTTTGAATCCTGCAGTGGGCGATCCTTTATTGCTGCTGCAAGCAGTGGCCATAGCCGTAAAGGCTCTTCTGTGGCTGTAAGAGGCTTTTAAATCAGCTAGTATTTGACGTGTCTTCCTCTATTAGTGTATTACTTGACCAAGTCGCTGAGGTATGGTTTTAATCAGTTCTGCACATTATTGCATAATTGCACATTAGTAATTCACAATTATAAGTTCCCTATTATTATTATTGTATCTGTACAATACATTATATTAGAAATACCGTAGCCTTAAGCCCACCCAATAAGTTTCGTTTTAGCTGCCTAAGTGAGTATGTATCTGCATTTCCTGATATGACATTCAGACGTTGGGAAAATTCCGCCGACGCATTTTAATGTGCCTGCTGCCAATGTATCCGAACGAAGGGGGACAAAGTACTCCGTGGCATCTGCTAAGATATGTGAGGCATACAAAATATTTTGGAATGCCTGTCGGGGATCACGACAAATGCTGGGCGCCTCATTTCATCTGTGGGTAATTAATTGGTAGGAAAGCTGTGGAACCTAAGAGGAAAAATTGCTGCTTGAAATTTTGCTATACGTTTTGAGTCATGAATTAAATAAATTAACCATGAATGAAATACTTTTATGTATATTCCTTATTACAGTGTTGCTTTCTTGTGTGAGGGGATTATATAGAGGGGCAGAAAGAGCTACATGTCAACCTACTGGAGAGTGGCCCAGCACCGATGGCATCCTATAGGCCTTGAGGTGTGGATGGGTTTGCTTTGAGCCTTCGAAATATTGACAGCTAGTCACTTCCACGCCACGATGGGTGCTAGTAACATGCAGCACCTCTGTGACTTCGGAATATACCACTCAGCGTTCAGTGACGGACATGGAAGTAGTCTTGACTGTTTGGTCTTGATTGCGGCTGTGCTCTACTTCTATTGGCATACCTTCACGCGTTAACCTCGCTTGGAGGGAAATAAGCGTAACGAAATCACAGTTGTGACTGGCGAACTAAATTCCTTGCCACTGATTCGGACCCTAGTCCGTGCAGACTAGTGACATACAAAAGTAGGGCAGAGCGGCTATCAAGATCGATCCTAATATTGGTTGAAAAAGTCCATATCCTCACTTCGAGCTTTTTTGTCCAACAGCCGCTGAGGAGGACAAAGCATTGTATAGAGCTCCCCATGCAAGTCAAGAAGCTCAAAATACAACTGACTAGCCATCACTTGAAATTCGCTATTCATACCGGCATGTAATGGATTGCTACATCCGGCTTCTCGGCATTTCAATTCTCGAACCGCTAATAATCTCAAGCACTCGTCATCATTGACCGATTTAGGTCTCGCTACATCTGCCTGTATCGGGTGGTGCATTTACATGGGCCAGCACCCTTGCATGCATGCGCCGAGTCTGCATCATCGACAGATTGGAATTCGCAAGCCCCAACAGCCCCTTCATTGGGCAAATTAAAAATTAATCACCGTTCGACTTAAAAAAAAGCAGCATGTTTTGGCAAGCTGTGGCATTTTGTTTTATTTTGAGGCGTAAGCAATTGTAAAATATGGATGTCGGACGGTCGCCATGTCGGAGCCCGGTCATCGTCATAAATGCTTCCAGGCTTTCGTTGAAACCGCACAGCTCCCGCAGCGAGCTGGCGTAGAGACGTGGAAAGCACACGGAGCGTATCATCCGACGACATCGAATCCCTTCACTTGGATGAGTGACGCACAGGAAATAGATGGCGAAAATATACTGCCAATACTGGGCACACTTTTGAGAAAACACGTGGCAGCAGCGTGGTGCCATTTGCTCAATTGCTCCCCGACGGAAGTGAACACCCAGATGGAAAACTGGGTCTACCCTTGGCAGCAGCGGAGCAAGCTCCAGCTGATGATCAATAGTGAAAAACCCCAGCGATCCAGTTAAGCACAAATCAACAAACTGATTAGAGCAGATAATATCAATTGGTCTGAATACGACTGCCAGCACATCCGGCCGGCAGAGTAAGGATACCAACTTCTATAATACTTGGGGTGTCTCCTGCCTGCGTCACACCTCGAAACCACAGAGTTCTGTCTCAAGCGCATTTGGCTTAGGTGACATTCCATTAGTAAAACCTGCGTTTATTAAAGGATCGAGCTACATGACTTCAGATGGGCCCGATTGCGGTAACTTGGGTCACCAAACTTCCGCAAGTAGAATCGCAATTAATTATTTAACCTTTGGATAGCTGTTCTAAAAAATATAGCATTTAGAAGTAGTAAAACGCCGTTGACATGATTCAGGAGCAGCACCGTCAGAATCGTATCGAAGCAATCTGAAGAACTATGCACACAAGAGTACAATGAAAGGATGCACGCTATGGTTGGTTATAATGATGATATATAAACTTTTTGCAATAATGTTCTCATTAACGAAATGGAACTGGTGTGCAAGTTCTTGGTAACATTTCCCGGTAACTTCCTTGACACCCGCTCATCTGAAAAGATTACGCAGGAGATCCGGAATCGTGGTTCCAGAGCTCGCCTGGGTAGCATCGCTGATAATGAGGACAAAGATCTTGTCAATATTGGCGTGCCCTTGGCGCGGCATCCAATATGGCGCAGACTCCTAACAAAAAAAAGCGCATCAGCCATGAAGGTTGCTCCGGGCGTGCAGATACGCTCTGTGGGGCACGCGAAGAAGGCACCAGCGGTTGTCCCAAATCAGCCATCATCAATCTTGAGCTATTTCTCAAAAGAATAGGTTCGATTTTCATGATCGACCTCTGGATCCTTGCCCTGGATCTGGTCAGTCGATGCAAACTTGCGAAATAAAAATCACCGTTTTCGAAATCGCTGTCTTTCTGCTGACGAATAGAACTCGTCGAGGCCGACATTTTTGGCCTATTTACATATAATTTGGACCGATATTCAGGTAGTTACCCCAGTCCCCTCGCGCCCCCTTACCGCCGTCGGGCTCGAATGTCAGACTAACATGTCGAACCGCTCTTTTGGGCGGTTAACCTCTCTCCGAATATCTAGCATGCACACGCGAGGGTCTGCCAGCTGCCACTGCAGAACCATTAAGTGAGACTTCTGAGGGATTCAGGAGTTAACACCCTGGCACGGAACCGGCAATCTTTTCTTTTAGGATTTCCCGTTCTCCTTTCTTTGAAGCACCGGTCTTAGTAGAACTGTTTGAGTTATCTTGAGGAGAACGCAAGTTGATTGCTCTCAAGCAAGTGCACTACGATCAATGTTTTAATGCGAACTGCGTACGAGTGACGGTTATCGATTGCAGCTAACCAAGTTCTGCCGAGGCGCATTAGGCATGAATTCACATCGATAAACACGAGATTGTATGGCAACAGGTAAATATTGTTACAAGTGCGGCGTGTGGCTTCCGCCGTCCGGGATGAACTAGGCCGCAAGGACAGCTCGCTTAGCAATGCTACTCTCAGCCGCCAAAAGACGGATACTGGCAACGCGTGAACCTCGTAGCGTGGCTAGCGACTTGAAGCTGCTGCATCCATACACGCAGGTATGCCTAAAATAGCAGGAACACGACAGCGACTAAGAGAGCTCATAATAGAGCATAACAAGTTCATATCCATACTATAGATACACGTAAATGTATTTGACAGCAACGGGGGAGGCGGGTTACATAAATTAAAGAGCGGCCATGATTTAGATCGTTGGCTCTTTGGTCTACTGCTTAGATGCAGAAGTTGAGTCCGTAACCACAAGTGCCTGGCTATGTGTCGGCCTTTATGCGGTATCGGCGGTAGATTATTCCATATTCGGTTCTCAGCTACTAAAATTCAGGAACCGCGAATAATATTTTTCAGCCTTGACCTGGCCGGTTTAGCTCACGCCGCCGTTTCGCTACAAATGATCAAACAAGTCGCACTCACGACGCCAACAGGAGCTCAGCCTTCCACAGCCAGCCACAGCAAGCCTACAAACGAGTTCTATATGCCGCCTCAGCTTGGGCAATTCGTTTGCGCACAGAGTACCTCTCTTTCTGAAGCTTATTCCAATCTACAACTCACAAGTGCCATTTATTTTTTATGTGGCATTGAGGTAGATTGGTAGAGGTAGACTTGTGTCAGAAATGCATAGGCAAGGCAATTGCAACGACAACTGCTCTCCTACTGCCGGCTATGGCACATCCTTTTCAGCCGTCCTGAGCTGCTACTTCTATGCTACTCACTACCTCGACTGCTCTCCTGACTCTGCTACGCTTCCCACTTTTTCTTTGTTGCGTGAGATTAACTCTGTTGGCTACCGAATGCGTACCGAAAGCCGCTTAGGCTGTGAGTGCGCTATACAAAACTCTCCTGTGTAACACCCACATGAACTTCATGACTTTGTGGAGTTACATACGGAGATACACAACATAACATAATTGCACAGTAGACATTATCTACAAGTCCATTGCAAGATCTGTTACGTGTAAGCACCGCAGTTCCGGCTAAAGATATTGGCTTGACTAAGGCAAGCGCTGACGGCGAACTTGACTCTGTGACGGCTGCAGTTGCTGCTTGGTCTGACAACATTTGGGATTAGATAAAGTCAATTTGAGCGGAAGCTGTGCTTAAAAACTGGGTAAACTATATAGCAGTATTTTAACAAACTTATGAAAATTTAAATACAACGCTCGATCTTAATGATTCAAGGGACAGTACTAGAAGCTAAGCGTAATCTAGCGGGATTCGTGCGTATCGTTGTTGAGAGTTTGGTTTCTCTGAAGGCGGAGGTAGTTCAGTGTTTTGATAGAACGGAAGTAATATCTGAAGCTTACGCCGCGGCTAAACGTGAATTTTCTAAATGTAGTTCCGGGACTTCTACTAATCGGCAACTCAAGTGTGCCAATGGCTGCAGCAACTGAGAAAATGAATGCTTGCCTTGCCGATATTCGATCCTGGATGTCGGAAAACTTCCTGACATTAAATGACGATAAAAGTGAACTGCTTCTCATAGGACACTCTTAGCGTGTGGCTGGATTAAAAGGCTTTGCTGTTCTAATAGGTGATGCTATTGTGCGACCGTCACCACGTGCTCGTATTCTAGGTGTCGTGTTCGACAGCTGCCTCAATTTCAAAAGCTTCATTCAGAAGACTGCCTCTACAGCTAGCCATCACATCCAATCCCTATCCAAGATTAGAAGATGTCTCCCACAGTGGCTTGTAAAAAATTTAACAAGCTCTTTAGTTCTGTCTCGGCTTGATTATTGTAATTCCCTTTTGGCTGGGCTACCAAAGAAAGCTATTATGCCACTACAGCGGACTATGAATATGGCTGCAAGGCTGGTCTTCAAGTCCCAGCGGTTTGAGCACGTGTCACCTTTGCTGGAAGAGCTAAGATGGTTGCCGGTTCAGCAAAGGATACAGAGCAAAGTTCTTATGCTGACCCACAAGGCCCGCCACGGCTTGGCTCCTTCATACCTAGCAGAACTGCTGCATCAGTTTCAGCCTGTTCGCGCCCTCAGGTCCTGTGTGGACAATAAATTAGCTGTCCCGTTCCTCCGCTTAAAGACAGTTGACGACAGAAGCTTTAGCTCTGCAGGTCCTAGACTGTGGAACTCGCTTCCACAATTCTTGCGCAACGACATCTACTCTCCAACTGCCGACTATGGCACATCTTTTTCAGCGGTCCTGAACTGCTACTTCCATGCTACTCACTACCTCAACTGCTCTCCTAACTCTGCTATGCTTCCCACTTTCTCTTTGTTGCGTGAGACGAAGTCTGTTGGGTACCGAATGCGTACCGAAAGCCGCTTAGGCTGTGAGTGCGCTATACAAAACTCTCCTGCGTAACACCCACATAGTCGTTATGACTTTGTGGAGTTACTGACGGAGATACATTACATTACAATGGCTGCACGCGGAACTAACATACAAAGCTTAGTCTGGAAGATCTCAAAGTGAAACTGTAGCCATTTTGAAGGCAGTGGTTGAAGCTCCTTCTGCTGAAATCGAAACTCCCGACATTCAATTAAAAATGCCATATTTCACGATTTAATGGGATGGGGTGGATATGCTACTAGCAACGTGCAAGTGTCCGGTACCGTAGCCTTTACTAATAGCACGAAGCGATGTGCGATCGGTTTTTGTGCCTTTCATTGCCGTTAGACAGCTTGTGACTTTTGTATATTGCTTGCACGCTGCTACTGTAAAAACTGCTGATAATATAAGCAATATAAGCAATATATTATATAGTTCATTTGTAGAGCTTCATAAGAGAACTTAATCTCCTGCCAGGCGCCTGACACGTGCCACAGGGCTCGAGCCCACGACTTCAGTCACCAAGCACATTCACCTTGACCTCGGTCATCAATTGCCGAGTACCTTTACCCCAATTCTGACAATGCCGCTTGACCGATCTGCAATCTAACGCTGCTTTACTAATCCGAAATCGCCCTGCTGGCCGTGTCAGCACACTGAAGAGAGATAGGCAACGGTCAATGCCTGGCCTAAGAGGACTCGTGATTTATCCATGTTTGATGCGGCGACAGCGATACATGCCGATGCATTTTGATGACGTAGAGGACCAGCGCACTAGTCACTCTCTGATGCATTCAGCTTTTCAGAGACTCGTCGTCTTCGCGTCACGTGACTCGGTCGTACGGCGTCCTCTATTAGCGACATTTCGAATCGCCCTCCGATGGTGCTCGCCTGCTGGGCGAGCGAGTTCCGACCTGGTGCGTGCGTGCGTGCTGCAAGGATCGTACGCCCGGGGCCAAGACCGCGCGCCTGCGTTCATCCTCCGGCGGCGGCGGCTGCGGCGGCCGCCAGATCCCTGAGCGGTCGGAGTGCTCGGCTTCAGCGCTACGACCGCACAAGCCGTGCGATGCCTCAGGTAGACGTGGGCTGAGACGGAACTAGCTGGCCACGTTACCTTGCCACGAGCGGCGTCCTTGACCTCCTTAAGCCGCCTGCTTCTTGCTCTGCGGCAGTAACTAACGACCGACGAATGGAACTTCCCCCCACTTCCCACCGAGGCTACTGGAAGAGGTAGAAGGTATCGCTGACTGTGCGCCGTTCGATCACTGTGGCCTGACTGCGTGCGGCTTGCACTGTGCTTTCTGTGCCCTCTGGGCTTCAGCAACTCTGCCCGAGCGGTGCTATTGCCTCCGACGAGAGCCACTTCCTCTTCCTTAGTGCTGGCTAGGGAGCAGATCCCGTCGGTGCTCGCTGAGAGCAGATCCGGTCTGTGCTTGCTATGGTCGCAGGCACTTCTGTGCCTGCGACCTCAGCGGCACTGAAGTGCCGGCAGTCCCTCAAATTCCAGCCGTAGCTCTCGAGCGACGAGGTTGGTACAGGCGCCCGATGTGACTGAGCAGACATTTTTCCCTTGGTGAAGTGTTTCTCCCAAGTGCATCAATTTTAGACGCAAACGAATGATGTCTGCCACAGGTCTTATGCACGCAGCTTCCCCTATTTTAGCCGCTTTATTAAGAAGAAACTTGTCCTTAATACTGAGTAGCGGAGCCCAGAGGATTTTGAAACTATGTGAAGCCACGGTTACAAGCGCTTGTCGACCGACTTTGCTCCGACGGGCTATGCTTGGCTTTGAGCCCGATCCTGAAGAACTTTGCAGTCGAAGTTGGTTGGTTGGCAAGGATGTATACTCTGAATTAAGAGGTCGCGCGTTTAACCGCGACACCGAAGAGCGTGTCATAAGGTCGAGGAATTTTCTCCGGAATTTGCTCAAGAAAATTCTGTAGACCACTAGGAAGACATTTTGCTTTAACTCTTATCGTTTATCTTTCTTAGCAAGTTCAGCTTTTAGTTCAACTAAAACATTATTGGAAATTCAGCACCTACCTCCGTGCAGAAAGCGTGCCACCCGGAAGCTGTGATTCGTACCCTTATTTTGGAGACGTAGCTTGGCGGCACTACGAGGGCGAGCCGCTGGAATGGCCTTGTAACCGAGTTCCTGGGGTCAAAGGCTAATTCCCGCCAAACCCCGCCATACTCCGGCCACGCTGCCGCTCGCCATGCCGCCGAGCTAGGGTAAGACGAGCGGCCGTCAGGTTAAACATCTTTATAACGCATGCGCCAACAACAACAGGGGAACTAAACAAGTCTACAGGGAGGGTCCTATACACAGTACACTACGGGGGCGCAAGACGACGCAGCAAGCGCGAACAAACGTGTTAGTTGGGGGTCAGTCGGCTTTTGCAGTCCTGTCGTTGTACAGACTCCGAATCCAACAGTACGAGCGTACGCCGTCCAAAACCCGGCTGGCTGAGTAACTGCTGGCCAGTCTGAGTCGACACCTACCACAGTCGTAAGCTTCCACCGAAAGACGCCAACACACGGCGGGGGGGGGGGGGTCACGAACACACTACACGGGGGGAACGCGGTATAAACAAGTCAACAACGAGCGAGCTATCCAGCTCCGCTCGGGCCTTGGGTACTCGTTCCCTTGCGTGCGTGGCAGCATCGCCGGAGCACGCCTGCACGAATCCAGGTGCATAACTCGGCGAGACCGGGAGCCTCCAACACCACGACTTACTTGGCCAACTTCCCGTACCCAAGAGCCCCGCTGACCTCACGTCACCGCATACATCCGGCCATGCCGTAGGGTCCGACCCCGGCCTAGCCGGTGACCCTAACCCTCACTAAAGCCGTCCTGTCCCAGCCAACCGAACCCAGCCTGAGTACAGCCTCATACGCAGCCATTACTTCGTCAGCAACTCTAAACAAATGGCTTTCCCTGGAAGCCCTCTGGAAGCTGACGCTGAACCTGCGCACGCCGTTTGCCCACTGTGATTTGCTGCGATTTAGCTCCGCTTAAAGCGCCCGGTGAATACATGAGAAGCGCAGTGCATCTGCATAAGGCGGCGCGACGCCCGACGAGCCTTCAACAAATTGCTCTCTCTCTCTCCCTTCTCTCTCTCTCTCTCTCTCGTCTCTCTCTCTCGTTCTGTCTCCGTCTCCATCTCTCTGTATCCGTCTCTCTGTCTGTCTCTCTCTATCTCAGTCTCTGTCTGTCTGCCTGTCTGTTTATCTGTCTGTCTGTTTATCTGTCTCTGTCTCTGTCTCTGTCTCTGTCTCTGTCTCTGTCTCTCTGTCTTTCTCTCTCTCTCTCTCTCTCTCTCTCTCTCTCTCTCTCTCTCTCTCTCTGAGCCTCGCGGCTTCTTGCATTGAGGCTCATATTTATCTATCAATAGCTATCGGATCCTCAAAGAGTGGAATGAGAATTTCGGGGAGTTTTGTAAAAGTGGGAATTGAATGGCTGCTTTACTTTTTCGTCGGGCAGCCCCACCCCGCTCCTTCAGCTAGACCAATGGGAGGGTCTTTTACTCTCTCATACCCTCCCCTCCGCATGACTTCCACGTGCTCGTTCTTCTTGCCAGCGCTTATTTGTCCGGCATTGGCTGAGCGCGCTATGTGAACGCCGCTGGCTCTTCGGCTCGTTCGGCCGACACGTGACCAGAGCCGCAGCAGCAGCAGTAACCACCGAACGGAAGCCGAATATAGCTGAAAGTTGCTTCGCTGGCGCTCCGTTACCGCGCATCGAGTGCCTGCCTAATCTCCAGCCGCCGCCGCCGTGAGCCGCCTGGCGCTATCTGCCGCCGGGCACCCACCGATCGCTGGATGCTCGGGCCGCGCCCGCACTTTAAACCGCGGATCGCCTCATCGTCGCTCACGGGGCCGGCCAACCGTGGAAGAGATCACGGCCAGCTTTGCTCTGGCTACACCGCCGCCGGCTCTGCCGGCGGCGGCGCAGGTGCGCGCTCGGCAGCCCGCAGGCTCGCGCGCGCGTCATAGCGAGGCGTGCCACCCGCGCGAATCACCCCAATCCGAAGCGCCGCTTCTACGTCAGAGCGTTTATTATTGCACGTGCGCCGCGCAACGAGGCCGCTCTCTTGCTGGCCGCAGCGCATTGACGACCGGCGGATACCGGCCGCACGAGGCCGCGAAGCCGGTGCCCGCGCGGCACCTGCGCCGCAGCGCGGCCGTGCGGCTCTCTGGCGCTTTCGCGGCGGCGGCGGCGCAGCGATTCAAATCCGAGCGGGAGTCTCCGAGGCGCAGCGGATGCGGCCAGCCTCGGCGACTCTCTACGTCGCCGGCCGCGCTAGGCGCGTAGCACCAATTCTAGTGGTTCACGAGGCGGCGGCGTGAGCGCCGACGTACCCGCCGCACGCGCGGAGTGCATCTGCCGCCGCCGCCGCCGCAGTCGCGTTGCGTAGAGTGCACCGCCGAAGACGACCGCTGCCGAGGACGTTCAAAAACTTCATTCGCCGGCGTCGCTGCCGAGAGGCGGCAACTTACGCAGCTTTCGCTTAGCTAAGAAAGCCATTGACTTCCGGTGACTTTGGAGCGGCCCGTCCGCGGCGGCGGCGTTCACTCGACGAAGGATGGCCGTGTCCCGCTTGCGCTCCTCGACGCTATCCGTTTTGGCGACGACCGGCTGCGGCTCGTCGAAGGCGCCGCCGTCCGCCTCGCCTATTGCGTCCAAAATTCGCGGCAGCGCTATGTGCCGGTAGGCGTGGCGCTTTCGAGCGGACGCCGAGAGCCGGTCGACGGCGTCGACGACCTCTTCCCGCTCGTCTTCCGGTATGGAGCACAAGCTGGGCGGGACGATTTTCATGCGCTTCGGTTTCCTGGAGCGGCGGCGGCCGCCACCGCTCTTCGCGACCGGATGGTCGGCGCCGACGACGACGAAAGTGCCGTAATCCCTTTCCGTGCCGCTTTCGTCGGCGCCGCCGCCGCCGCCGCCTCGATTGTCGCTCGCCGCCGGCGGCAGCGCTGGCGACCGAGACCGAGCGCCGCCGCCGCTCCTCCTCCGGTCGACGACGTCGCCGTCCGTCGACGACGCGCCGTCGGCGTGCTCCTTTCCAGCCTCCATCTCGTCGCCCTCTCCGTCTTCGTCGTCGTCGTCGTCCTCTTCTTCGGCGTCCGCGCGGCCCGCCACCGACGGCGCCTCGAGCTTCACCTTCACCTTCAGCAGCTCCAAGTCGAGGCTAAGACGCTCGCCGATCGCTCCGGCGCCGCCGCCGCGCAGAGCGATCGGCGGCAGTGCCGCGGTCTCCGCCGGCTGGAACGCCAGCGAAGCTTTGATCGTCCGTCGTGGCGCGACCTCGTCGTCGTCGCCGCAGAATGCAGGCTCGGCAGCAGCAGCAGCCGCAGCGGAGGCGGTCACGCTGAGTAAGACGGGCTTCAGACGTCGTCGGTCGACGATGTGACGCAGGCCCAGGACGTCCTTGAGTCGGTCCGAGTCGGTCACGCTGAGCTTATAGCGCTCCCGATTTCCCAGCAGCGGCTCCAGCTTGATGCTGGGCAGCGACTTTGACTTGACGCCGCCGCCGCCGCTGCCAGCGCCACCCGCCGGGGTGGACAGCGCGTTTTCGCCGCCGCCTGCGCTCAGGTCCGGCGAAGCCGAGGACGAGCCGCCGCCGCCGCCGCTCCGGCGTCCGACCGCTGCGCGTCTGGAGATGTGCGTGGCGCGCACGAGCAGCTTCGACGCGTCCGAGTCCGCCCGCACGAACGCGCCGGCGGGCACGTGCTGGCCGCGGCCGTGCCTGCCGTCCGCCGCGGCCGCCGCCGCCGCCGCACGGCGCGCGTACGCGAACACGGACTCGCGAAGCAGCTCGCGTGCGTTCGTGATACGCGACGAGTTGACGTCGAATTCGCCGTCGCTCGCCCACAGTCGCTTCCTGTGAAACGGTGCTCGGTCGCCGGCGACAGCCGGCTTGTCGCCCACCTGAAATGTGAATAGGAAATACATATGTATACGCTGGAGTTCACATGTTGGAGAACTGAATCCCCGTCCGGGCGTTTCGCTCAAGCCGACCGTCGCAGGGCTCGAGCCCACGACCTCGGTCGTCGGAGGCGATCACCCTAATCCCTGGGCCGCACACCCTGGGTGGCAATGCCCAGAAGGCCACGGATATCGACTATTATTATATTATATTGTACTATTATCGACTATATAGCTATCGACTATTCTAACGCGCTCGCGCGAGGGTGGTACGATGGGGGTATACGGGTGGTACGATGGTTAGCCTGATAGAGAACCTAATCTCTATTCAGGTGCTTCATATACTGCCACGGGTCTCGAGCCCACGACCTCTGCCGACCTTGGTCGGTACGAGCACCTTAACAACTGGGCCAAATCAGCTCGGCATACAATTTGAAGTTATGTCATAGACGGAGGAGTTGGTGCTTAAATAGGAAAGCTGGTCTAACTTTTCTTAAATAGGAAAGCTGGTCACCACGCCAAAACTACCCTACGGGTGGTACGATGCTTAGCCTGATTGAGGACCCGATCAGATAGACAGGCTTCAGCCGAAGAATGGCGGGACCTCCATGTGAGTGGCAAAATCTGGAAGTCGACACGTTGCTTGACTAGGAGCCAGTGCAGGGCGGCGAGAAGTTCTGCGATGCGGCAACTTCGACGTTTACGACAGGCAAGCCTAACTGCAGAGTTTTGCACCAGCTGTAAGCACCTGAGTGCACAGGCCAGTAGGACAGCAAGCAATAAGTTGCAGCAGTCAAGATGGGATGTCTCAAATGCATGGACTTAACCCGTGTAGGTAAGTCGCTCGCACTCCACAAGGTTAAGGTCAAGGGCCCGAGGCTTGAAGTGGGCAATCCTTTGTTGCCAGCTGCAAGCGTTGGTTAAAGCCAACCTTATAGCCTAATCGTTGTCGGACGAGTACTTTATTCAAACGCAGCTTTCGTAACGGTGCCGTCTCGGAAAACAAGCGACAAATACAGGTGAGGCCGTGAGCTGTGTATTCCGGCTAGCAACTTGTTGGTGCTACACTATTATTATATTATATTATACTATTATCGACTATATAGCTATCGACTATTCTAACGCGCTCGCGCGCCGGCGGCGGCGGCGGCGGCCGCAGGGTGGCCGGCGGTGACCGGCGCGAGCGAGGCTTCCCTACCTACGCTGTGCTGGCGGCGTGCATCGGTTTCGCCGCGAGCACCCCGACGATGAAGCTGACCACAGGCACCAGGCGTGAAAAGTGAAGGCGAAGGGCGAACGAACGAGCGGCGTGGCCAGCCCCGCTGGTCCCGCCTCCGCCACTCGGCGACGGCCCGCGCGCGCACGTACCGCTAGCATGGCCCGGTGGCCGTTAGCGGCACGCGGGAGCCGTTCCTTGGTGAAGCGCGGCAGCAGCAGATCCGCTTGGACGTTCGCCGAATAGCTCATGATGGCGGCCCGAGGCTAAAGCCGCTTGTGCCAAGGCGCGGACAACGCCGCCGTCGGCGGCGGATGCGGCGTCAGACGCCGCGGCCGCGATTGCAGCGGCACCTGCGAACGAGAGCAGGAGCCGTCGCCGCCGGCTAAGCGCCACAGCGCGGCTCGGCCTCCGCCGCCACCACCGTTGCGCGGGCCATTTCCAGTCGAACGAGCATGCAGCCGTTGCACGGCCACCCGACGCGCCGCAGCAGCGCTGCTTTTCAGCGAGGCCCGTTGTTTTTCTGCTCTCTTTCACTGCAAATCAAATAGCGCGGCTCCGCTGCCGGCGAGCGCGGCATTGACGGGGCGCGCGGGCGCCCATTGTCTCGAGGGCGCCCGCTCTCCGGCTCCTGCTACAGTCTCGCTACAGTCGCCCGCCCGCTGCCAATTCTCGTCGCACTACAATGAGTGCTTCGCCGCTCAATCCGTGACGCCGAGAGAGCCCCATTGGCCGTCGCCACTGCAGCCCTGAGAGCGCGCCGAGCCGACCCATCGCCGCCGCAGCGGTCGCCGCGGCCGCCCATTGAGCAGTCCAAAGGCACGCCTGCGCGCCAGCGGACGGCTGACCGCGCCCCGCCACCGCCGCCGCCGTCCGGCGGGTGCCGGGCGGTCGAGCGAGCCGCGGCGTCGTCGTCGGAGCCGACGAGGGAGGAGGAGGAGGAGCTACGACCGCTCGCTCTAAACTCGCCTAAACTCTGTGAAGCTCTAAAGCGCGATGCGCTCTTCCTGGTCCGGGATGCTGCAGCAGACAGGCGCCTCAAATGTCTCTGCTGACAGACCGCGCGGGGCTTTTACCTGACGGCGCAGACCGGAGGGCCGGGCCGGCGCCGGACAGCAGACCTCGCGTCGTATTTAGGTCACCTGCTCGGCCATCGCTCAGCTGCGCATCTACGCCGATATTTGGCAGGCGCGCTCTCGCGCCACCTAGCAACGAGAGAGAGAGAGAAAGAGAGAGAGAGAGCATGACCCCCGAGGGTGGAGGAGAGAACCGCACTCCGTATCGGGTTACCTGGATTCATGGCTCCCGAAGTCGTCGTGCCTTAATCAAATAAGCAGTTCTCCACGCGCGGAATTTCTCCGGCTCGCCGCTGCCCCGCCTGCGTCTCTTCCGGCCTGTGCCTCCCCCGCCTGCGCCCCACGCGCCCGCATGCATCGGGTCCGCGGTCTCGTCATCTCGCGGGCTCGGTCGGTCGGTGGTCGGTCGCTAAACCTAGACAGGCGGCTGTGGAATTTGTGCGTTTACGTGGGCATGCGTAGCGAACTCCCCCCCTCGGGCCTCTCTTTTGAGCTGCCAAACAGATGCTTGATGGGAAATGCTGGCGAATAGCGCTCGCTGAGCTTCGGTTGCTTAGGCAACGCGCGCCAGCACTTCCTGGTACTAGCGGCACGGCAGCGAAAAAGAGACCCTCCAAGAAGCGAGTCACGAGGCGCGCAGCGAGAGAGAGAGAGGGAGAGGGAAAGAGAGGGAGAGAGAGAGAGGGAGAGAGAGAGAGAGAGAGAGAGAGAGAGAGAGAGAGAGAGAGAGAGAGAGAGAGAGAGAGAGAGAGGGGAAAGAGAGGGAGAGAGAGAGAGAGGGAGAGAGAGAGAGAGAGAGAGAGAGAGAGAGAGAGAGAGAGAGAGAGAGAGAGAGAGAGGGGGGAGAATGGCACGTTATCGCGAGCTGCCCGCGTTCGTCGAGGGTTGAGAGCTTCGCAGCTAAATGTTAGTCGGTATAATGCGTTTGAAATTGAATCGTAAATAGAACGTGACTTCTGCCGCTGGCTGGAATAACTTGCGCGGATGCGAGACATGCACTAATTCCGCTGGAGAAATGCGACGCATGAAAATGAGCAGTAAATTGATGCTTTTGATGAAGCGAAACAAAATTTGTACATTTTCAAAACGGACGCCTACAATAAGGAGCGCCGCACTGTGACTCCGATGGACGTGCGCCATAGCCGCAGTAAAGCACGGATCAAGGAAGAACTCAAGAGTGCAGACATTCAGCTTAAGTCTGGAATAGCGGCTTACCGCGTGCAGCGCTCCGCGCGAGCTGGCGCAAGCGAGCGCGGGGGCGCGCGTGACGTGCAGCGTGAGTCACGAGTCACGTGCTACGCGTCACGTGGGCGCCCCGTTTGTCCCTCTGGGAGCGTGCCGACTCGCGGCTAAGGATCGTCTCGAATGCCTAATCGTTGTCGAATCTCGACAGTAGTAAAAGAAAGATTGATCCTCAACGCGGCCGGTACACTTTACGAGCATTCGATTAGCTTCAGGCTATGAGTAGTGATTGTCAGAAGACGGTGCGGCAGCCATTAAAGCTGAGCCAATACCTTGAAGCCGCTCACTGCGGCACTCGTTCAGTTGAGTGCAAAGGTCACAAATGGGGAGCAGTGGCTTCCACGACCATGCAGAACTAGGCTGCAAACGCAGCTTTCGTAACAGTGCTGTCTCGGAAAACACGTGACAAATACAAGGTGAGGCCCCGAGCTGCGTATTCCGGTTAGCAACTTGTTGGTGCTACACTAATGCACACAGGTATTCAGTCAGTAACGGAATGCAGCTAGATCAACAAGTGCCCGTTACTTAGCAAGCTCACATCCATAGTGTAGAGATGTCTAATCAACAGCGACGGAGAGTTGGCGACGTTTTACAGCGGCCCGTGACATGCAGCATCTCTCGTGCTGCTCATTGGCCTTGAGCTTAAACCTGCTTTACTATTTAAGCACCAACTCCGCCTATTACATAACTTCGAATTTTATGCCGAGCTGATTTGGCCCAGTTGTTAAGGTGCTCGCACCGATCATGGTCGGCCGAGGTCGTGGGCTCGAGACCAGTGGCAGTATATGAAGCGCCTGAAAAGAGATTAGGTTCTCTTAGGACGTTATACATATGAATTATATATATATATATATATATATAGCATTACATAAATATATTTATTATAATATATATATATATATGTTACCTTGGCCGCAGATTACAACATATTCGGATCCTAGCCGCACTATAATCCGGGAACCGCGAATAATGAATACCGGTCTTAATCTAGCTAATTTAGCTCGCCGTCGTTTCGATGCACTGTCGCAGAAGCAAGCGGCATTTGTCCTATTAGTAGCGAAAGCTGGTTAAGGGTTTTCTGGTTTAAAAGCCTCATTTTTGTGGCGGCAAAAGACCGGCTATCACCGCCGTTTGCGATGGGCAATAAATGATTGTCCACTGCAGGACTCGAACCCGCTATCTGGATCGTAAAGAACGCGCCAGTTACCCGTGGCCGAATGTCGGGTGTCAAAGACCGGCGTCATTCTGACCGGCTCGTGAGTCCCCAAGCATCCAGTCTTATTGCCCACTAGGAGATCGCTTGTAATTCACCTAACAGAGAGTGACGCTCGACGTTTTAGCCACCAGCGCCATCGTGACCGCGAGTCAGCCGCCGCTGGCTGCCCGGAGACGCGCACGAAAGCCGGTTCTAGGCATTAGCAGCAGCGGCCGCGGCAGCGGCAGCGTCTGAAGTATTCGCACCGATCGAGCGTGGATCGAGAGTGGAGCGGACGAATGAAATCCTTCGGAGTCGCCCGAATGGCGCGAACGAGCACTGACCTCGAACGACACGCGCGCTCGAGCGCCGCTAGAGCCTCGCCGCCGGCCGCAGCCGCCGGTCCGCAGCCAGAATGGACGTCGGTTGGACTCGCGCATCGCCTGGCGAACGCGTTCCGTCGCCTACGGGCCGTTCTTCTGTCACCCCTCCCCCTAGCCGCTCGCCCAGCCTCTCGCCCGGGCTCTGCAGCGGCAACGTCCGGGCGCTCTCTCTCTGCCTGTCTTCGCGCCGCTGCCTCGTGCGCTGCCCGCATCGCGTTCGCCAGTGCTGACCACCAACGAGTGAAGCCCACCATTTTTTAGTGCTCTCGTTGTGTCCAATAGCGGCTCAACATTTGCGCCCGCTCGCACTCAGCCGGGTGGGCGAAGCTGTGGGTGGGGGTCGCGCGATCGCGCCGACGATCGGACGAGCTGTCTTCCTCGCGAGGTTTGCCGCTCCCAAGATATCCGTCCGTCTGGCCAACCGCCACAATCGATCGGCTCGCACCGCTGCTGGCGGCAGCACCTCTCGTATCGCTGGGAAGTTGCACTGCCGCCGGCCGATGCCATCGAAGGGCGATCTCGCGGGGTGGGGTCGGGTGGGGGGTATCGGCGTTCAGACCTCGTCATAGCGCTCGGAGATTTGCGACCTGAGCGCCGCAGTGGCGACACGTGACTCGATGAAACTGCCCAGTAAGTACTAATGGCGGCGCTCCACGACGACCGCTACCGCTCCTCTAAGCGCGTCTGCAACCGTCACGAATCTGCTAAACCAAAAGATATATTATTCCTCTGTAGATCTTCCTAAGAGAACGTAATCTCTATTTAAGCTCTTAGTGTATAATACTGGTAGTAATATTACTAATCAAAATTTATATAGCGGCATCAGAGAACTTAATGTAATGTATCTCCGTCAGTAACTCCACAAAGTCATAAAGACCATGTGGGTGTTACGCAGGAGAGTTTTGTATAGCGCACTCACAGCCTAAGCGGCTTTCGGTACGCATTCGGTAGCCAACAGACTTCGTCTCACGCAACAAAGAGAAAGTGGGAAGCATAGCAGAGTTAGGAGAGCAGTTGAGGTAGTGAGTAGCATAGAAGTAGCAGTTCAGGACCGCTGAAAAAGATGTGCCATAGTCGGCAGTTGGAGAGTAGATGTCGTTGCGTAAGAAATCTCTTTCTAGGAAATTTGTATACACCTCAGATGAAGAATCGAATAAAAACAACAATACAGTTGATAAAGCACGCTCAGAGAACTCAATTTATTTGAAGGCGCTTTACATTGGCTGCATAGGGAAAGGCGATTGAACGGTGATTAATATCATGCTTGATGAACAACATGAATAACGTGGTTAGGGGTGACGCGCACAGGGTCAGCATGCAAATGTGGTTAGTGGCAGCATGCACAGTGTCAGCACGCATAAGCACATGAAGGATGAATCAAAGGG